>JBBMOL010000549.1:0-174488 GCA_037954665.1 Laguncularia racemosa
TTGATTGGAAAATCTCTTGTTTGAATAGATCATACATTGGATGAAAAGGCTTGTATGCAATCTAGGGATAGAAAGCATAAGTTTTCCATATTAGATTGGATATAATGATTTAATTTAATTGAGGGTTGTGGTATAGTCATGCAATTCTGATTGTTGTTAATAAAAGAGGGATCTTTGTTAATACGGTTAGAATTAGGAGTTAGTGATTTTGGAAGAAACATTGACTTAGTGTTAGATGCCCGCGGATCTGAGATAATCAGTATTCATTAATTAGTTTTCTAAGGATTGAAGTTGGATAGTAATTAGATGAGTAGTAAGAGTAGGGTATGCGTTGGAACATTAAATTTGATAATTTAACTCATTGTTTGATATTCATTGATTTCAGTTCTATTAGATAATTTAGTTTAATTTAGGTAATTTGGTTAAATCAATTCACTCGAAATTGTGCGGTTAGATAGTCGGTTTGAGGTTAGTATTAGTACTTGTAGATCCCTGAGGGAACGATATCCGTGCTTAAACTCTATACTACTGTAATCGATAGGTGCACTTGCCTAATTGATCGCAAGGAAGAGTCGGAGTAAAAAGGATTTTAATTTGTGTGATTGCGATTTCATCAACAGTACTCCACCAATTCAGAATTACACAATGGAAATCAAAACAACAAGCTACACAACTCCTCACGCCACAAGCTATTTCATGGCAAGAATTGGTAAGTTTTGCAAGTTCAAAAAATTGCTAAAGTAAACTTCACTTTGTACTTCTGCTCTTCCACGTAAATTATTGACCACAAAGTGATATAATAACCTTCCCAAAACAACTCCAACAATCAGCAAATCAAATCCTAATCCAAGGTAATTTCACAATCTCAAACAACAACAAAATTGCGGTGTTCACTTGATCAACCCTAATTGATGATCACTTCCACAAAATTAAATACAACCAATTCCCTTCTCTCAACATGTGCTCTGATACCAAAAAGATGATGTGCCTAAACACACTTAAAAGCACATCCAAAAGACTTAAGAATAACTATCTCAAGTCATGGCAAAATCGGATCCAAACATGGCACTTTTCAAATGAACCCTAATGATGAAAGGATGAAATTCAAACAACCAATGATATAATCAGAATACTTCAATGAAAATGCCTTCTAACAACACTCTAATTTCATGTAATCCACGCAAATGAAACCTCAATTTGACAAAGAAAAAACCGTAACAAAACAATCCCTTTTCCAATAATGAAGAACACGTTAATAAAGGAAATCCTTAAGAAGAATCAGATCAATATGATAATTCCTTCAAATAGCATAAGAATTCGTGAATACAACAAGTAATTCTGACCAAGAACTATCTCAAATCATCCCTAGATATGACATACTAGAGAAGAAAAGAAATCACAACAAATTGAAATTGATATAACTCACAATTTCAAGATGTTGCACTCGCCACAATTTCAACTATTGGTATTGAAATTGATAAGAGTTTGGAACCAAGGTATGAACCCTAATTCTCACGTGAAAAGAGGTGTATAATCTGCAAAATGATGAGCCCCCTCAAACCCTCTCTTAAGCAAGTATTTATACTTGCTACTCCTAGGGTTAGAAAGTGGTCAAAATTACAAGTTTGCCACTTTTAAGGTGGCTAGCCCTAAATGAAAATTACAAGGAAATAAAAGTGTCCCAAAATGATTACAACATAAATAGTCCATGCAAATGAAAAATATATAAAAGAAATTGGTCTTCAAGATGCCGGTCCTCTATAGGATTCATCGGCTCAGCTCATCGCTGGTTCAGGTCGGTCCATAGATAACCTACAAGCTGAGTTTAAGTGAGTTTGTCCATTGCCCTGTAAAGCATGATAAGTATTCCTGTTGGAATATAAAATACATGAATAAGATAAAAGAGGTTAGTAAACGAATAATTCCGAGGTCGATTTGCTCAAAATGGGTCCTTATCGCCAAGATTCGAAATCCTTTAGTTCTTGCCCTAATGATAAGTCTTGTCGGATTTTGATTCCTATCACTAACCTCTTTTATCTTATTCTTGTATTATATATTCCAATAGGCACACTTATCATGTTTTATAGGGCGATGGACAAACTCACTCAGACTCAGCTTGTGGGTTATCCATGGAGCGACTTGAACCGACGATAAGTTGGGCCAACGAATCCTATGGAAGAGCTCTCATGATGAGACTATTTTCTTTTATTTTTTAATTGTTATTTGGACTACTTTATGTTATATTTTCTTTTGGGACACTTTCATTTTTTATTGTAATTGTCATTTAGGACCGGCTACCTTAAAAGTGGCATAGTTGTAATTTTGTGCATTTTCTAACCCTAAAGGGAGCAAGTATAAATACTTGCTTATAGTAGGGTTTGAGGAGGCCAAAATTTTCAAAATTACCTTCACATTTTCGTGAGAGGGCTTAGGGTTTCCCTAGATCGAATTTCTCTTATCAATTTCAATTTCCAAGAGTTGAAATTGTGGCAAGTGCAACAAAGGGCAATTGTGTGTAATATCAATTCCTTTTTTTGTTGTGTTTCCTTTTCATCACTAGTGAGTCATATCTAGGGTTGATTTGGATGTTCTTGGTCAAATTTTTTATTGCAATTGTGATCAATTATCATGTTATAAGATTGAATGGTTTTAGCATTGGTTATCATCATCAATTTTATTGAATCATTGTTGACATAAATTTTCATTGTGGAAAGAGGAGAATCACGGAATTGGAACTTGTCATCTTGGTGTAATTCACTTGGATTTCACTTGTTTTTATTGTTAATTGGTGAATTTTATCCTTATTGGATTGTTGATTGCATCTTTGAAACTTTGGATTTCATCAAATTTCCATTAGGGTTTACGCAATTCCCTAGTCCAATTGAACCGGTTCACATGCTTGAGTTAGGGTTGTTTCTTTCATTCATTTGCATGTGCTTGGGCTTGGTTTTGAGCACATCATAAAGGCATCTGCCATCACATTAGCTTTTCCAAGGTGGTGTTGTATCTCTAAGTTGTAATATTTAATTAACTCTAACCATCTCCTCTATCATATATTTAGCTCTTTCTACATAAATATATATTTCAAGCTTATGTGGTGAATGAAAATTTTACACCTTTCTCTTATAAGTAATGCCTCCATAGCTTTAAAGCTAGTACTACAACTACCAATTCTAAGTCATGAGTTACGTAGTTCTTTTTATACGACTTTAGTTGTCGAGATGCATAAGCTATTACTTGACTACCTTGCATCAATAGACGCCCCAACCGTTGAACTAAGGCATCACTATACACTATAAACTCTTCTCCATTCTTAGGCAAAATCAAAACTAGCTCCAACATAAGTTTCTCTTTGAGCATCTGAAAACTGGCTTCACATTTGTCATCCCATTCAAATTTCACATTCTTTTTCGTCAATCTAGTGAGAGGAGTTGCTATTTTGGAAAACCTTTCTACAAATCTCCTATAGTAGTGATGAGAAATTTTCTAGCACCACTTATACCTTCAAAACTGGATTCGGCTAATGGTCCAAATCGCTTATATTTTTATTTTATGTCCTATATTCTAATAACTATTTGAGAAATAATCTTACAGGTACAATAATAATTCTCCATGGGATGCCAATATGTCCTACACTAGTTGATGGATATGAGACATTTTCAAATTTACAATCAAAGACCCACTGCGATTGTTTCCATTCTAAAGCATTGGCTCATGAAGACTTATGATATTTTTGTACTTTGTAATTGTTCTATGGACTATTTTATGTTGTATTTTTCTTTTGGGACACATTCATTTTATTGTAATTTCCATTTAAGACCGGCTACCTTAAAAGTGGCAAACTTATAATTTTTAACCATTTTCTAACCTTAGAAGTAGCAAGTATAAATACTTGCTTATAGTAAGGTTTGAGGAGGCCATTTTGCAGATTAGAAACAAACACTTAACGTGTGGGAATTAGGGTTCATCCTAGTTCATTTTCTCTTGTCAATTTCAATCCCAAGAATTAGAATTGTGGCGAGTGCAACAAGGGGAAATTGTGAGTCATATCAATTCTTTCTTTGTTGTTTTTTCATTTCATCTCTAGTGAGTCATATCTAGGGTTGATTTGAAAGTTTCTTGGTCAGATTTTTTATTGCATTTGTGATCAATTATCTTGTTTAAGGTTGATTACTTTAGTACTTGATCTTACCATTACATTGGTGGCGTGAATTTGTACTTGTGTTAGAAGAACATAATCACGTTTTGGTACTTTTCTTCTTCATCCATTTCACGTGAAATTTGCTTGATCTTACTGTTATTTAGTGAAATTGATCATTAATGGATGTTGATTGCATCTTTGAACCATTGGATTTCAACAAATTTCCACTAGGGTTCACGTAAATTGCTAGTTCAATTGGACCGGTTTGATTGTGACTTGAGGATTGTTTTCTTTGATTCATTTGATTGTGCTTGGACTTGGTTTTGAGCACATCATCTTTTGGTATCAGAGCACAAGTTAGGAGAAGGGATTAAGTGTTGGTTGAATTCTTGATCATCACACTCAATTAGGGTTCTTCAAATTGTGAACTGAAATTGTATTGTGAATTGAGTTGTGAAATTGTCTTACTTAAGAATTGGATTTGCTGCTTGTTGAAGTTGAATTGAAGGGTTTGTTGTAGCTTCTTGTGGTTGATCATTTTCGTGGAAGGCAGGAGAGTAGAAGTGTGTTATTAATTCACAGTTTTCAAACTTGAAATTTGCCCATTCATACTGCGATTAACTTGTTGTTTGAAGAAGCTTGTGGAGTGTGTTGTTGTGAATCCTTTGTGCAATTCGGAATTGGAGGAGTATATTTTTCCAGATTTTCATTGTGTAGATAGTAGGGAATCTATTTGAATTCAAATACATCAATTAAGTTGAGGAGTTAATGAGTGTTTGTTTGAATTTGAAAATCATTTCTTACCAATTGTGGAAGGGTTGCAATTAGTGAAGTGGTTGAATTTCAAATTTGAATTGCTGCCTATTTCTGTAAAGTTGCGGTTAGAACTTGTGGAAAGTGGAGTACATCTTGTTATTATTACCGTGGAAGTGGAGTGTAATTGTTGTTGTTGCCGTTTGTTATTATTGCCATGGAAGTGGAGTGCATTTTTGTGTTGTTGCCGAAGGAGTTATTTGTGAAGTGAGTATCTTGTGGAAGTTAAAAAAAAAAATTATTGCACCGTGATTTGAAAGGAGTGGGAAATATTATTGTTGTGGTGATTGAATTTGTTAAGCATCATGTATATAAAAGGTGTGTGTGTGTGGCATTGCATTTGTGTGCTAAGCAAATAGTGTGTGTATGGTATTGTGTATGTTGATTAAAGGGGATTGCAAGTGTTGCATGTGGTGGTGAAATTATAGAAGTGTTGCACCGTGATGTGTTAATGTATTGTGGAGAAGAGTGCTACACGTAGATTGTAATAGCATACTTATGAACTTAAGTGGAGTTGTTTGTTTTCCTTTTGTAGTGGCTATTGTGTGGCGTTAAAGGAAGTGTGGTTGTGAGGTGTGCTTCCGTGCTTCAAATTGTCTTTGAGGTTCAATATACTGAGTCTACAAACATGTCAAATGATAGTGTGAATGGGGGCATTAGCAATGAGGCCAATAGCCAAGCGAGTGGCAGACCAGGTCGTCAAAATGCAAGTGGAAGAACTCTAGATGAACAACTTCAGGACCTTACCACAATTGTTGCTACATTAGCAACAAGGATTGATAGGATGACATTGCCACCACCACTTGTGGTAAACCTTTAGGCACCACCTAGAGTAGCTCCTCAGAATGCCCAAAGAGAAGGAGCAGTTAGAGGAAATTTAGGGAGAAGACTAGAAGAAGATTATCATGCTTTTAGGTAAGACAGAGATGATAATTTTGGGGTTAATCCATACCTAGATAGGGAATTTAGACCACCTCGAGGATTAGAGTATGTGAAGCTACAAATGCCTTCATTTAATGGTAGGGGTTCCGCCGATGATTACCTAGACTAGGAAGATAAAGTTGAGGGTCTTTTCGAGTGTTATGAGATTGATGATGACTCCAAGGTACATCTTGCAGCTGTAGAGTTCATAAGGTATGGCGCTTTGCGGTGGAAAAATATGGTGATCAGCAGGAGAAAGGATGGAGAGACCGAAATACACACTTGGAGAGACATGAAACGAGTTTTGAGGAAGAGGTTTGTACCGGAACACTACAGATAGGAGCTATTTATGCATCTCCAAGCACTGAGATAGGGGGGTAAAACAGTGGATGACTACGTATAGGAGTTTGAGACACTGGTGATCAGATGTAGATTAATTGAACCTCTTGAACAAACCCTAGCACGTTTTGTATCTAGGTTGAAGTATGAAATAGCTTATGTAGTTGAGCTTCAGAGATATAGTACACTTGATGAAGCTATACAGTTAGCCTTGTAAGTGGAAAGACAGAGGCAATCCTATTCATTCCAGGTGACTAGGAGCAGGCCCAGTACTAATACAAAGCCTATGGGGGTTGTTGGTCGGTTGGATGGGTTGAAGGGAGCAGGTGAGCATTTCAGGGTTGTAGACAAAATTATCCCTACTACAGAAAAAGGGAAAAATGTTTCTGGGAAAGGTAAAGAGGAAGTTGGATCTGATTTGAGGCAGATGGCACAAGGGTCAACCAGTGGGAAGATGCACTAGATTAAATGTTTCAAATGCATGGGATTTGGACATATAGCTACACAGTGTCCCAATAAAAGGGTGATGACCGTCATGGAGGGTAACGAAGAAGATGATGAGGAAGAGACTATCGAGCCTACAGATTTATCCTTAACCTTATAGGTGTATTATGATGATGAACATGCTGAAACACATAGGGATAAAAAGGGAGGAAAATACTTATCTATTACTGTGTTATACAGGGTTATGACTATTTCTCCAGATACTAGGAACATACAAAGGGAGAATTTGTTCCACACACCTTATCAGATTCGAGGTAACCTATGTATGCTATTTATTGATAGTGGTAGTTGTACTAATGTCATATCTACTGCATTGGTAGAAAACTTACAATTAACCACTAGCTCTCATCCTAACCCGTATAAAGTGCATTGGTTGGACAACTGATGTAGTTTGCATGTTACACAGCGAGCAATGGCACCAATCAGTATAGGAGATCGGTATAGTGATGAGATTATCTGTGATGTGCTTCCTATGTATGCATTTCATTTACTATTGGGTCGACCATGGCTATTTGATAGAAAGGTGTTCTATGATGGGTTCAGAAACACTTACATGTTTCAAAAGGATGGTACTCAGATTTTATTGACTCCTTTGTCTCCATCTAAGGTTCGTTCTTTCCAGGAACTAGTCAGAAGCACATATAGCTCTTCCAGATTTTCAACTAACAAGCAATTCCAAACATCGGGTTTCAATCCAGGAAAAGATCCTCTAGATTTAAGGGTAAATCTTTTAGAAGCCCGAGGAGATGTTGAGAAATTTTCTAGTACCACCTATACCTTTAGAACTGGATTTGGCTAATGGTCCAAATCGCTTATATTTTTATTTTATGTCCTATATTCTAATAACTATTTGAGAAATAATCTTACAGGTACAATAATAATTCTCCATGGGATGCCAATATGTCCTACACTAGTTGATGGACACGGGACATTTTCAGATTTACAATCAAAGACCCGCTGTGATTGTTTCCATTCCGAAGCATTAGCTTATGAAGACTTATGATATTTTTGTACTTTGTAATTGTTCTATGGACTATTTTATGTTGTATTTTTCTTTTGGGACACTTTTATTTTATTGTAATTTGATAAGATCACATTATACTTATATTTTCTTTTGGACTTATATTAAATTTATTTCAATATTATAAGAAAATATAAAGAAATGATACTTAATGGTGTTTATTGTGAAAATACAGGTTTTGAGGACCCAAAAGTAAATTACAATTTAATTGCAGGAGTTTTTCAAAAATTGAAGCAAGCGGAGGATTGCAATAAAGGCCGCCGGCCTTGGGCCGGCCTACATTCAAGGCCGCCGGCTTTGAGCCGGCCTATATTAAACCAGCCTTAAAAAGCATTAAAGCCGTCGGCCTTGAACCGGCCTTCAATACTCCCCGGATATCCATTGCGAAAATCTCTCCAAAATCGTATCTTATTTAATTTGCTGACTCAAATCCTCATCAGATCAACCTTATCCCCCTCCTCTTTGGATCTATAAATAGGCCCCTTGTGTGAACCTTGGGAGCATCCCCTTTTGTTTAGAATCCCCTTTTGTTTGAGAATCCTTTTGTTTTGATTCTTTGTTTAAACATCCTTTGTCTTTCTTTGAAATCATTAGAATTCCGTTACGAACTTTAGGATTTTATGTTTTCTTTAATTCCTTTACATTTCATGTTATTCCAAATTTTAGTTTGAAGAAAGAAAGTTATTTTGCTAAAGTTCTTGAAGATTATAGCTATTGTTTCAATTACTTTATTTTCTTTTATGCCATTTATTAGTTTATTCTTGTTGTTCAATATGAATTCCATTGCACCTATTTATTTCAATTGTTTTTATGCAATTCATACTATAATGTTCTAAATCATCCTTGTGGGAAATATGATGAAGCCATAATTTAAACGAAAATGATCATTGTATTCATGTTATAGGAAATGTAGATATGCGGAATTTTCACATAAGAAGTCCTGCTATGAATTGTATTTTGTAATTGAAATCAATGCATAGAAATGTAAATGACTCGAAAGAGAAATTTAGGTTTTATCAGGAATTCCTAAGTAAGATTTAATAATTCATGTGGAAGCAGCGTTATTGAATTTTATTAGAAATTGACCTAAGTGTTTCATGCAATATTTTTATTAAATTTTTCACTAAGGGATTAGGAGAAATTATTTTAAAGATATTAGGCAATCATATAATTGGGAAATTTATGATTGTGAATTAGAATCCTCATTTGATTTGAATTAGCGGGAGCTATTAAATTAAATTGAGGTAACATTACTTTAACACTTAATAAAGGATTAAGGTTTTGATAATTTCTTGTGAAAATCCATATAGCTATGAGTTATTATAACATGAAGGCAATATGATTAGTAGAATTAGGGTGGATTCTATTTCCCATCATCAATTCATCATTTTTCAAACACAATTCTCTTTTTAAGCATTTAGTATAATTCATTCAATTCTCATCAAATATCATTGCCTAAATAATAGTAGAAATTGATAAAGGTCTATTACTTAATCAATCTTCGTGGTTCGACACTCTTCTCTCACTATATTACTTGATCCGATCCGGTACACTTGCCGGTATTTATTCACGCTCATTTTATATCTCTTTTTGCGTGGATCAAGTTTTTGGCGCCGTTGTCGGGGATTGATTAATATTAGAACATCTTCAGATTCTATTGTTAATTTAGGCACAATTATTTTGTTATTTAATTTTATTTTTTTCATTGTGTGATCGTTTCCTGTTCTCTTTAAGGTTCTTTTTATGCGCAAGAGTAGAAGTGCTGAACTTATACCAATTAATCTTGAGATAGAACGCACCTTGCGACAACTTAGAAGAGAGCAGAGAAGAAAGGAAGAAGAGAACATGGCAGATGAGAACAACAATCGGATTCAGGGTGTTGGTAGAGCACTTCGGGAATACACGATACCTGTTGTTTCAGGTCCTGCAATAAGAAGACCAACAATTCAGGCTAACAATTTTGAATTAAAACCAGCACTCGTTCAAATGGTTCAATCAAATCAATTTGGAGGATATCCAAATGAGAGTCCTGATGAGCATATTGCAGTATTTCTTCAATATTGTAATACAGTGAAAATGAATAATGTATCTGATGATGTAATTAGGCTACAACTTTTTCTGTTTTCACTTAGAGAAAAAGCTAGGGCTTGGTACAATTCATTGCCACAAGACTCTGTAACCACTTGGGTTGATCTCTCATCTAAATTTTTAAGGAGATTTTTTCCACCTGCTAGAACTGCTAGGTTAAGAAATGACATCACAAACATCACTAAGTTTAGTGGTGAATCACTGTATGAAGCATGGGAAAGATTCAAGGAGGCAATTAGAAAATGCCCCCATCATGGATTACCAGATAATCTCCTTATTGAGATATTCTATCTCAGTTTAGATGATACATTAAGATCTCTAAAAGGATGCTGCTTCTGGTGGTGCACTAATGAGTAAGACATATGAAGAGGCTAGTGCTTTGATAGATGAAATGGCCTCTAGTGCACATAATTGGCAACATGAAAGAGGTAAGTCTAGAGTAGCATCTGTCAATGACATGGACACCTTAACAGCTCAGATTTCTGCTTTTACCGCTCAGGTAAGTAAAACCACCTTTACTTGTCCCTATAGCACATTTGCTTTTAGGAGAATGCCCTTTGGTCTTTGTAATGCACCCGCTACATTTCAAAGATGCATGATGTCCATATTTTCTGACATGATAGAAAATTTCATTGAAATATTCATGGATGATTTTTCTGTTTTTGGGAAGTCATTCGAAACATGTCTAACAAATTTAGGATGTGTGCTTAAGAGATGCAAGGAAACTAATCTGCTTCTTAATTGGGAAAAATTCCATTTCATGGTAAGAGAGGGAATAGTCTTAGGGCACAAAGTATCTAAGCAGGGAATTGAGGTTGACAGGGCAAAAGTAGAGGTGATAGAGAAGCTACCACCACCTACTACAGTGAAAGGAATCAGAAGCTTCTTGGGACATGCTGGCTTCTATAGGAGATTTATCAGGGACTTCTCTAAAATCTCAAGACCTCTTTGTAATTTACTAGAAAAAGATTCTGCCTTTATTTTTTATGATAATTGTTTGCAGGCGTTTAATCTATTGAAGGAGAAGCTCACTATTGCACCAGTGATTGTTGCACCTGATTGGGAGCTTCCCTTCGAGTTGATGTGCGATGCCAGCGACTATGCTGTTGGAGCGGTACTTGGGCAAAGAAAAGATAAGTCATTTCATGTAATATACTATGCGAGTAGAACCTTAAATGAGGCCCAAAGGAATTATGCCACAACTGAAAAAGAACTTTTAGCAGTTATATTTGCATGCGATAAATTCCGGCCTTACCTAATAGGTTCTAAAATCATAGTATATACTGACCATGTTGCCCTTAAGTATTTATTTGCTAAAGCTGATGCTAAACCTAGGTTAATTCAATGGATTCTACTACTGCAAGAATTTAACCTAGAAATTAAAGATAAGAAGGGAACTGAAAATGTGGTGGCTGATCATTTATCCCGTTTGGAATCTAATTTTTTTTATTCACCTATTAATGAAAAGTTCCCTGATGAACAATTGCATGTAGTAGAAGTTCAAGGATTACCTTGGTATGCTGATATCGTTAATTATTTGGTTAGCAAAATCACTCCATATGGTTTATCCTACCAACAGAAAAAGAAATTTTTACATGATGTGAAGTTTTATTTTTGGGATGAACCATATCTCTTTAAAAATTGTGCTGACCAAATAATTAGACGATGCGTACCAAAAAGTGAACAGCTTAGCATTATACAGCATTGTCATTCTAGAGAGGTAGGAGGTCACTTTGGTATGGAAAAAACGGCAGCAAAAATTTTATCTTGCGGATTTTATTGGCCCAGTTTGTTTCATGATTACAGGAACTTCATTATGACTTGTGCTCAATGCCAAAGGACTGGCAATATTTCAAGAAGACATGAATTACCACAAAATAATATACTTGTAATTGAACTTTTTGACGTTTGGGGAATCGACTTTATGGGTCCTTTTCCCTCATCTTTTTCAAACAAATATATTCTTTTAGCTGTTGATTATGTTTCAAAATGGGTAGAGGCAGTTGCTCTACAAACTAATGACAGCAGGGTTGTCATTAAATTTTTGAAAAAGAATATATTTTCAAGATTTGGGGTACCTAAAGCTATAATAAGTGATGGGGGAACACATTTTTGTAACAGGCAATTTGAGAAATTATTATTAAAATATGGAGTTACTCACAAAATTGCCACCCCTTATCATCCACAAACGTGTGGACAGGTTGAGGTATCCAATAGGGAAATTAAGCGAATCTTAGAGAAAACTGTCAATGCATCCCGAAAGGATTGGTCTTTAAAACTTGATGATGCATTGTGGGCTTATAGAACAGCTTTTAAAACACCTATTGGAATGTCCCCCTATAATATTGTTTTTGGTAAATCATGTCACCTACCCGTAGAGCTTGAGCACAAGGCATACTGGGCCATAAAATACCTTAACTTTGAGTTGCAAGCTGCAGGTGAAAAGAGGTTGCTCCAATTGAATCAAATGGCCGAGATGAGAGAGGAAGCATATGAAAATGTGAGAATTTACAAGGAGAGAGCAAAGCGATGGCATGATAAGAACATCTTACAACGAGAGTTCTTGCCTGGTCAAAGAGTCTTATTGTACAACTCTCGATTGAAGCTATTCCCAAGTAAGTTGAAATCACGATGGTCTAGACCATTTGAAATTGTTAATGTGTTTCCTTATGGTGCAGTTGAGTTGAAGGCAGAAGACAACCGTACTTTCAAGGTAAACGGTTATCTTCTCAAACATTACTATGAAGGGGAACATGTTGATAGAAATGCCACAACTGTGGATTTAGGAGATTCAAGAACTTGAACTGGAAAAGTCGGGCTAGCGACTATAAACTAAGCGCTTCATGGGAGGCAGCCCATGCTCAATAAGTATATACACTAGTGTTTTAATTTCGTTACCAAAAAAAAAAAAAATAGAGAAGAAACTAATTCAAGGCTGGATAAGAGCCGCCGGTGCATTCAAGACACTCCAAGGATGACAGACATTTTGGGAGGAATTTTCTTCCTGATGAACAATTTTACACTAGGGAAGTACCAGTATTTCAATTTCTGCATTGACATTCTTTTCCTTAATTTTGTGATATATTAGGAACAATGAGGACATTGTCCAATTTAAGTGTGGGGAAGGGATTATAAATGTAGAAATATAATGATTGCACACATCATGAGCTTACAAATCCCATGCTTTATTTATGTCCTTAAATTGAAATCCTGAAATTGACTTAGATTGGTGCCCTACTCGCCAACTATTGTGACTAGTTTACATAGTTAAAATTTAATAGTAAAATCTCTAGAGAACGGGGTTTACCCTATGTTGAGCCTTTGAACTTGAGATTGAGTCCTTAAGTTGAAAAAAACAAGCAAGTTTACTTCAAGGAAAAATTGGTTGGGATAAATCTCTCTTGAAATTTCTTTGAGAATACCTTAACACCTAGTGAAAGAGGTAAATGAAATATTTTACTTAGTGATCCCTTAAAAAAAAAAAAAAGAGCCTTTACTCCAATAACTCGGGAAAGTGAGTTAAGAGTATCCAATCTTAAATGTTAGTGTGAGGAAGAGTTCGTAGGGGTCCATTTAAAACCTGGTCACTTAGGCGATTAGCCTAGGATGTGCCGACTTAATGAACTCACAATAATGAGAAGGGCGGAAAGGTAAAAATTTAGTACCTGAATGAAAACCGGGTTGACATGGGCGAGCTTTGGTCCCTCAGAAGAGTGAAGTCTCACTCCGCTGTCAATTAAGGCAAAAAAAAAAGGGAGAAATTCTAGGAAAAAAATGGATACCATATGCTTTCACTCCTTGTTATCTTGTTTAGAGAAGTAAAATTGAGGGAGATGATACTTGCTAATAACCAATGAAGTTTAAATGAATGTTTTTCCTTATGGACTAAGTATTGTTTTCTATTGTTAAACACTGGGATTAAAAATCTGTTGTATTTAGATTAACTACTAAATTTCAACTAGATATACTAGTTACAAATTTCAGTATGGTCAGAACAATGGGCACCAGAAGTTCAATGATGGATTTCTCTTGTTTAAATCAATTATTTTGCTTGAGGACAAGCAAAAGTTCAAGTGTGGGGATGTTGATAAGATCACATTATACTTATATTTTCTTTTGGACTTATATTAAATTTATTTCAATATTATAAGAAAATATAAAGAAATGATACTTAATGGTGTTTATTGTGAAAATACAGGTTTTGAGGACCCAAAAGTAAATTACAATTTAATTGGAGGAGTTTTTCAAAAAATTGAAGAAGCGAGCGGAGGATTGCAATAAAGGCCGCCGGCCTTGGGCCGGCCTACATTCAAGGCTGCCGGCTTTGAGCCGGCCTTAAGCCGGCCTATATTAAACCGGCCTTAAAAAGCATTAAAGACGCCGGCCTTGAACCGGCCTTCAATACTCCCCGGATATCCATTGCGAAAATCTCTCCAAAATCGTATCTTATTTAATTTGCTGACTCAAATCCTCATCAGATCAACCTTATCCCCCTCCTCTTTGGATCTATAAATAGGCCCCTTGTGTGAACCTTGGGAGCATCTCCTTTTGTTTAGAATCCCCTTTTGTTTGAGAATCCTTTTGTTTTGATTCTTTGTTTAAACATCCTTTGTCTTTCTTTGAAATCATTAGAATTCCGTTACGAAATTTAGGATTTTATGTTTTCTTTAATTCCTTTACATTTCATGTTATTCCAAATTTTAGTTTGAAGAAAGAAAGTTATTTTGCTGAAGTTCTTGAAGATTATAGCTATTGTTTCAATTACTTTATTTTCTTTTATGCCATTTATTAGTTTATTCTTGTTGTTCAATATGAATTCCATTGCACCTATTTATTTCAATTGTTTTTATGCAATTCATACTATAATGTTCTAAATCATCCTTGTGGGAAATATGATGAAGCCATAATTTAAACGAAAATGATCATTGTATTCATGTTATAGGAAATGTAGATATGCGGAATTTTCACATAAGAAGTCCTGCTATGAATTGTATTTTGTAATTGAAATCAATGCATAGAAATGTAAATGACTCGAAAGAGAAATTTAGGTTTTATCAGGAATTCCTAAGTAAGATTTAATAATTCATGTGGAAGCAGCGTTATTGAATTTTATTAGAAATTGACCTAAGTGTTTCATGCAATATTTTTATTAAATTTTTCACTAAGGGATTAGGAGAAATTATTTTAAAGATATTGCAATCATATAATTGGGAAATTTATGATTGTGAATTAGAATCCTCATTTGATTTGAATTAGCGGGAGCTATTAAATTAAATTGAGGTAACATTACTTTAACACTTAATAAAGGATTAAGGTTTTGATAATTTCTTGTAAAAATCCATATAGCTGAGTTATTATAACATGGAGGCAATATGATTAGTAGAATTAGGGTGGATTCTATTTCCCATCATCAATTCATCATTTTTCAAACACAATTCTCTTTTTAAGCATTTAGTATAATTCATTCAATTCTCATCAAATATCATTGCCTAAATAATAGTAGAAATTGATAAAGGTCTATTACTTAATCAATCTTCGTGGTTCGACACTCTTCTCTCACTGTATTACTTGATCCGATCCGGTACACTTGCCGGTATTTATTCACGCTCATTTTATATCTCTTTTTGCGTGGATCATAATTTCCATTTAGGACCAGCCACCTTAAAAGTGGCAAACTTGTAATTTTTGACCATTTTCTAACCCTAGGAGTAGCAAGTATAAATACTTGCTTATATTAGGGTTTGAGGAGGCCATTTTACATATTAGAAACAAACACTTAACGTGTGGGAATTAGGGTTCATCCTAGTTCATTTTCTCTTATCAATTTCTATCCCAAGAATTGGAATTGTGGCGAGTGCAACAAGGGAAAATTTTGAGTCATATCAATCCATTCTTTGTTGTTTTTCATTTCATCTCTAGTGAGTCATATCTAGGGTTGATTTGGAAGTTTCTTGGTCAGATTTTTTATTGCATTTGCGATCAATTATCTTGTTTAAGGTTGATTACTTTAATACTTTATCTTACCATTACATTGGTGGCGTGAATTTGTACTTGTGTTGGAAGAACATATATCACGTTTTGTGATACGATTCCAAGAGCGAAAATACGAGCACCAAAAAAAGGGGGACATAGGCGTCGGGAGGACCCAAGGCGAAGTTCGGCCAGCCTTAAGTCGGCCTTGAATAAAGGCTGGTTGAGTTCATTTCAAGGCCGCTGGCTTTTAGTGCCGGCCTAAGTGAAGGCCGCCGGCTTTGAATGTTTTCGCACAAATTTTTTTAGATGATATAAATAGGCGTCCTTAGGGTTTTTCAAGGGAGATTATCATGTTTGTTTTGTAAAACAGAGACACTTGAGTGGTGTGAGTCTTCTTTTGGAGATTTGAGAATATTGAGAATCAATTTTCACTATATTCGTATTGTTCTTATCAAATTCTTGGTTCCTATAGAATTTGTGACGAGCATCGTTATTGAATTCTTAGAATTCTTTAACCATATTGATTGATTTATAAAATGTGGTCTCTATCGTTCTATGATTTGATTGCGAAACAGTTTAATTTTATCAATCTTGGCATCTATAGATTGATAATTTTATCCATATCTTTGATTTTATACGTTAGTACCAAAATCCAGAAAACCCTAAAAATTTGTGTTATTTGATTGTTGTTGACGATTTGGTTTATGTGAAGGAATTAGAATCCGTTTTCGAAATCATTTGGTTTTAGAGCATTCCAAATCCTCATCATTTGGTATCAGAGCATTCCGAATCCGCGTCATTTGGTATCAGAGCGAAGGTTGGATTCGTAAGGAATCAGAGTGAAGGTTGGATTCATAAGGTTGGTAAATCGGTAAGGCTGTTGATTCTCAATTCAATTGCAGTTTTAATTCAATATTGCTGTTTGTTGGGAAATTTGGAAATTTGTTTTGTGAATTGTATTGCAGTGAATTGGTGATTGGGCTGTAGTTGAGAATTGGGGATTTTGCTGAATTCAATTGTTAGGTGTTGAATTACTGTGAATTGGTGTTTGGGGCTGTTGTTGAGAATTTGGTTTTTGGTGAATTTCTATTGCTGATTATTGAAGGGTGGAGATGTCGTCGCATGGAAGTGTTCATAACAACAACAATAGGAATGATGCTGATAATGGGGGTGAGGGATAGGAGAAGCCATAGTAGTGCAGGAATTAGGAGGAGACACTCTAGTAGTGAATCTAATGCCAATAGTGGAAGAAGTAGAAGAGGAAACAATGTTGACAGGCGTAAGGGGATTAAAAACATTAAGCTGAAAATTCCACCTTTTACTGGTAGTAGTAAACCAGAGGAATTCCTAGACTGGGTGCCATGGGTTGAGATAGCGTTTGACTATTATGAGTGGGATGAGCGCATGAAGGTGGAAATGGCGTCTCTAACATTTTCTGAATATGCTAGTTTATGGTGGGATAAATTACAAACTGAGAGACATAGGGCTGATGAGGAGAAAGTGTGTTCATGGGCTTTGATGAAAAGGATGATGAGACGTAGTCTTGTGCCAGACTACTATAAACAGGAGATGCTGATGGAGTTGCAATCTTTAAGGTAGGGTAAGAAGAGCATAGAAGAGTATGTGAAGGAGTTTGAGACATTAGTGGCAAGATGTGATATTAGGGAAACATTAGATGAATCCATAGCTCGTTTCATCAATGGGTTGAAGATGGACATTGCTAGTGTAGTGGAACTCCAGCATTATCAGACTCTTGAGGATGTGATTAAATTAGCCAGTCGGGTAGAGCGGCATCAGCACAGGCGGGATCAGAAATCATATCAACAGCATAAATTAGATGATGGCGAGAGGGAGAAGGAAAGGAAGGAAAAGGGAAAAGCAGTCGTTAGTGAGGTTGTTGACTAAACACAACAAAAGAGGAGCAGAGATATCAAATGTTTTAAGTGTTTAGGACTTGGCCATATTGCTTCTCAATGTCCTAATAAAAGGGTTATGGTCATCAAGGGGGACAAAGTTGAGAGTGAGGAAGAAGAACGGAAGAGTACTAAGGCAGAAGAGGAAGATGAAGACATTATAGCGAGTCCAGTACAAGGAGATATGCTAATGGTTCAACAGGATGAAACTGTTTCTAATCAGAGGGCCAATTTATTCCATATCCAGGGCATGGTGCAGGGAAAGACTTGTTTGATTGTGGTAGACACAGGCAGTTGCACTAACGTTGCTTTAGTAAACTGGGTTACTAAGTTGGGTTTGCAGGTGGAGCAGCATTTAAGACCTTATGCACTTCATTGGCTGAGTCCACAGGGAGCTATTCATGTACACAAACAGGTTCGTGTTCCATTGCTTATTGGTGATTATACTGACGAAATTGTTTGTTATGTAGCTCCCATGGAAGCTACACATTTGATCCTTGGAAGACCTTGGCAATATGACCTCAGAGCCAAGTATGATGGATACACCAATGAGTATACCATTCAGCAACAGGACAAGACATGCAAGCTTCTTCCTATGAGTCCAACTGAAGTACAACACACAAGACTGATTTGCCTTAAGAAGCCCAAGGGAAAGAGGAGTCTGTTTATGTGGCCTAACAGGATGGATGATATAGATTCGAGGTCGAATCATTTTCAACATGGAGGGAATGATACGATTTTAAGAGCGAAAATACGAGCACCAAAAAAAGGAGGACATAGGCGTCGGGAGGACCTAAGGCGAAGTCCGGCCAGCCTTAAGCTGGCCTTGAATAAAGGTCGATCGAGTTCACTTCAAGGCTGCCGACCTTGGAGCCGACCTAAATGAAGGCCACCGGCTTTTAGTGCCGGCCTAAGTGAAGGCCGTCGGCTTTTGGTGCCGACCTAAGTGAAGGCCGCCGGCCTTGAATGTTTTCACACAAATTTTTTTAGATGATATAAATAGGCGTCCTTAGGGTTTTTCGAAGGAGATTATCATTTTTGTTTTGTAAAACAGAGATACTTGAGTGGTGTGAGTCATCTTTTGGAGATTTGAGAATATTGAGAATCGATTTTCACTATATTCGTATTGTTCTTATCAAATTCTTGGTTCCTATAGAATTTGTGGCGAGCATCGTTATTGAATTCTTAGAATTCTTTAACCATAGTGATTGATTTGTAGAACGTGGTCTCTATCATTCTATGATTTGATTGTGAAATAGTTTAATTTTATCAATCTTGGCATCTATAGATTGATAATTTTATCCATATCTTTAATTTTATACGTTAGTACCAAAATCCAAAAAACCCTAAAATTTTGTGTTATTTGATTGTTGTTGACGATTTGGTTTGTTTGAAGGAATTAGAATCCGTTTTCAAAATTATTTGGTTTTAGAGCATTCCGAATCCGCATCATTTTGGTACTTTTCTTCTTCATCCATTTCAAGTGAAATTCACTTGATCTTATTGTTATTTAGTGAAATTGATCATTAGTGGATGTTGATTGCATCTTTGAACCATTGGATTTCATCAAATTTCCATTAAGGTTCACGTAAATTGCTAGTTCAATTGGACTAGTTTGATTGTGAATTGAGGATTGTTTTCTTTAATTCATTTGATTGTGCTTGGACTTGGTTTTGAGCACATCAAGTAGCCTACTAGACCTAGGAAGTTCTTACCTCTATAGCTGTTTTCAATCTTTGCCAATCTACTATTGCTCTCACCTTCTCTTGGCTTACAGATATCCCTTTTTTGTTAACCACATAACCTAGGAAAACTACTTATTCCAACCAGAATTCACATTTACTGAATTTAGCATACAACTTTTCATCTTATAACCTACCCAATACCAGTCTCAAGTGTTTTTCATGCTCTTTAGTGCTTTTAAAGTATATCAGGATATCATCTATAAAGACGATTACAAAGTTATCTAGAAAATCCCTGAATACACTATTCATTAAATCCATGAATGCAACTGGTGCATTTGTTAGTCTGGTAAGGATAAATTAACACTTATATTTTGTATGGGTTTGAGTTGCTTTTGAAGTAAGTTAATTATGTTTTAAAAGACTTTGGTACTTAAAGGAAAGCTATTTTAGTTTCAGGAATTAAAAGGACCTATCAAGGAAGAATGATCAACATTTGCAAGAGTCGAAGCGGATTACATGAAGAAAAGTGTCCAAAAGTGTAGCAGGAGAGATACATGGGCATGTATCACAGGGGCACGACCGTGTATTGGATTTGATACACTCACAAAGGGTTACACGGCCATAATACACGGCCGTATGTTTGAGTTGGAATTGTCTACAGAAAGATACATGACCATGTATATGAAGCGAGTATGGTGCGATGTTAGCCACGCCTCAACTACACGGCCGTGTATGACAGCCGTGTAGTTGATTCGACTCCGCATTTTACAGGTTTCTTCTAAGATTTTGGTATCTTTTGACGAAAAAAAAGGGATAGAAATGTGGGGGGCAAAAGGGCAGGAAGAAAAAGAAACATTTTGGCAACTCTTTGAAGGGAGGAGGATTCGACTTCAACAACATTCAATCTCAAAGGGTTCTTCACATGGGTTTTATCATTTATTTGATCTGTATTTCTGAAACCATGTGTAACTAAATTTGTTTATACCTGAACTTTACGAAACTCCAATTTTCATGTAACATTGGATTTGATTGCACAATTCTTAGATAATTGAGGATCTTTGAATTTATTCATGTTATTCTTTATGTTGTTAATTTGATGTATGGCCAACATTGAATTTGCATTGATTTCTTGTAAGTTGATTGGGAAATCGCTTATCTGAATAGATCACACATGAATGAAGATGCTCGTATGCAATCTAAAGATAGAAAGCATGAGTTTCCCGTATTAGGTTGAATAGGACAATTTGATCTAATCGAGGACTTTTACGCATTAATGCAATTATGATTATTTTTGATAAAAGAGGAATCTTTATTAAGATAATTAGGGTTAGGAGTCAATGATTTCGGGAGAAACATTAGCTCAGTGATAGAATTCCCGCGGTTCAGAGATAATCATTATCTGGTAATTGATTTTTATGAGACAAAGTTACATGATAATTGGAGTAGTAAAGGAAGGGTATATTGTTGATTATTGGATTTGATAATTTTAATTCAATTTTTTTTAGTATTCTTGTCTTAACGTTTTGTTTAATTTAATTAAGAAAACTCATTCGATATTGCGCGGTTAGATAGTCGGCTTAGGGTCAGTTTTAGTACTCACAAATCCCTGGGGGAACGATATCCATGCTTGAACTCTATACTACTTTAATCCAATAGGTGCACTTGCCTGTTTGATGATACACTCAGAATGTATATAAAATAAAAGCGCAATAGCAGCAAGTGCACTGGTCGTATTAAGTAATAGAGTGGTGAAAAGTAAGGTTGTCGATCCCTCGAGGAACCAATAGAGTACTAGACCTATGGAAATTCTTATCAATATCAGGTGATTAAAAAGGGGTTTTGAAATGTCTAAGCTAAAAATTTAACTTAAAGCAAATAAGGAGAATTTTATGAAGAATCTATCAATTATGAACGAGGGAAATTAGAATTCACCCTAGATTCATTAATCAAACTGCTACCATGTTATATCAACTAGTGGTTATAAGGTTATTCAAGTTAGTTTAGAAAATCCTTTTTAGGGAAGTTAACCTTAAATCAATTAGTCGGCTTCCGTGTCTCCAATTAACCAAGGAATCAAAATTATGTTCATATACCTCCCGATGCTACAAACAACTAATGCCCTAAATCAATTAACCCTAATCCCTTAGTGATTGATTAATAAGAAACATTGCATTGCGCCCTTCATAAACTCTAATTAAACCAATTATCACGACTCCCATATTGACAATCAGTCTAATTAAGAATTCCTAACAAATTCTAATCAACTCCCGTATCAAAAAGATTTCTAACAATTATAATCAAAGACCAATTATAATTGAAATCAAAGGAACTGCAATCATGAATAATCCTAATAATTCCTAATCATATAACATGGCTACAATTATCCTTTTAACATTCTAGGGTTTCATCTAATTTCCCAAGGAAAAGACTTAACAATTCTTGGAGATAAAGACATGATTATGATTCAAGGAGATTCGTGCAAAAGAAATCATATTCAATAATTGGATCAAATACTTGAATAGCATATAAGAGATAAAGTTTAGAAATCACCAATTCAACAATAGAAATAAAACCTTAATTGCAAGGAACTCCACAAATCCTTCACAAAGGATGATAATCTCCACCAAGATCACAAAGTTTTCTCCAAGATTTGATCTCCACAATTCTCCCTTAAAACTAGGTTAAAACTACTTTAAGAACAAGAAAAATTGACCAAAGATCCCCTACAAATCGACCTAGGACCTATATAGATGCAAGGGGAGGCGAAGGGATGCAATTAAAATAAGACTGGCTCAAGGCCGGCCAAAGGCCGACAGCCTTCATTTAAGCCAGCCATAAAAGCCGACGGTGTTTCATGGAAAGCCGGCCATAAAGGCCGGCGGCTTTGAATGTCATTTTGCCATCCTTCAATCTTTTCATGCTTCAATTTGGATGCAATCTGTCCAAATTGATCAAGCTTTGAACTCAAAGTCCTCCAACATCTGAAATGTAAAAATAAACATGATTAAGTACCATTTCCTTGTGATTTCTCTAAAATCAATAATGAATACTTGCAAATTTCTTAATGAATTATGAGTAAAATATGCCTTTATCATTTGATTGTGAGAAAAGAGTGAGAGTGAAAGGATTTATTTTAATTTGTGTAACTACGATCATCAACAAGTTTTTGGCGCCGTTGTCGGGGATCGGCAATATTAAGAAAGCTCAACGCTTACTAATTTAACCATTTATTCTTTTGCTATTTATCATATTCATATTCATTTTTTTTTGGTAATTAACTCATTTCGGTGTTCTTTGTAGTGTATGACAAGGAGTTCATCATCAAAACTTCTTGATTTCGACCCAGAAATAGACCAGACATTCAGAAGGAAACTAAGGAGCACTGAAGAGCAACAAGTGGGTGAGGGAGAATTATCATCGAGTGAAGGAGAAAGTTCAGTTGCTAAGGAAGAGCAACCTGTGAACAACAGTAGAGTTAACATTGAAGCAATGGCAGACCAACGTCGGACTATGGTTGACTATTCCAGGCCAACTTTAGATAGCACTAGTTCATGTATCGTAAGACCTGTAATAGAGGCTAATAACTTCGAAGTTAAAGCCTCTACAATGAATTTGATACATAACCAGTGTCAATTTCACAGCTTACCTGATGAAGATCCCCACGCTCACATTCAAATGTTTCTGGACATCTACGCCACTGTGAAACAGAACGGGGTGACTGATGAGGCATTGAAGTTGCGGTTGTTTCCTTTCACCTTGAGGGGAAAAGCAAGGCAGTGGATAAGTTCACTGAACCAGGAATCCATTACAACATGGGCCCAACTGGCAGAGTCTTTTCTAGACTTTTACTTTCCACCATCCAAGATTGCCAAATTGAGGAACGATATCACATCTTTCACTCAATTGGATAACGAGCCCCTTCATGAAGCCTGGATAAGGTTCAAGGATTTGCTTAGGCGGTGCCCACACCACTAAATGCCTAACTGGCTGCAAGTTTCAACTTTTTACAACGGGCTCGATAATCGACGCGACAAACCATCGATGCCGCTGCTGGTGGTACACTTAATGTGAAGACTCCTGAAGAGTCTCTGGATCTGTTTGAAAATATGGCCAAGAACAATCATCAGTGGAGTAACGGCAGGTTGAGGTAAAGGGTAGCAGGGGTTTATGAGGTTGATATGATGACCACTATTGCTGCAAAAGTAGATGCCTTTGCTACGAAGGTCAACGGGATGGCGTTGTCTCAGCCATCCCAATACTACCTAGTCGATTTAGGTGCCAATTCCATGATCCAAGAGACCAATGAGCAAGTTGACTATGTTGGAAATCCCACATGACCCCAGAACAATCCCTACAGCAACACATATAATCCAAGCTAGTGCAATCACCCCAATTTTTCATGGAGTAATCCACAATTTCCTCGAGGTAATGTGCCTACGCTTGGATTCCAAAGACCTCCACCACCACCTGTTACAGAAAAGAAGTCCAATCTAGAGGACAAGATTGCTAAGTTCATTTAGGTCTCAGAGCAGTGTTAGGAAGCAACAGATGCTACTCTAAGAAATCATGAGGCTTCTATACACAATTTGAAAAATCAGGTGGGTCAGATTGCTAAGATGCTCTCAGAGAGACCTCAAGGGTCTTTGCCTGGAAACACTGAACCTAATCCTAAGGAGCGAGTAAAGGCAGTGACCCTAAGGAGCGGAAAAGAACTACAATCTGACATCATTAGGGCACCGATGGTTGCACAAAGAAAGGGAGTTGAAGAGCAACATGATGGGGGTAGTGAGAAGGAACATGCTACTAAGGAGGTAAAGGAGAAGGAAGTCAAGGAAAAGGAGTCAGCAAAGGCAAAGACCAAGGCATCAACAGTTCAGCCATACAAACCTCCAATTCCATATCCGGGCCGGCTGAAAAAGGATCAAGACAAAGAGCACTTCGGTAAGTTTTTAGATTTATTTAAGCAATTACATATCAACATACTGTTTGTAGAAGCTCTTTCACAAATGCCCAAATATGCCAAGTTCCTGAAGGATCTACTGTTAAACAAGAGGCGACTGGAAGAAATTTCTGCCGCAGTTATAGGAGCGGAGTGTTCGGCTATCTTACAAAACAAGTTGCCACAAAACTTGGGGTAAGCATAAACTTGATGCCCTATTCCTTGTTTAAGAAATTAAACTTGGGAGAGCCGAAGCCCACCAGGACGAGTCTGCAGCTGGCAGATCGCTCGATCAAATTCCCTAGAGGGATCATTGAGGATGTCCTGGTAAAAGTAGAAAATTTCATTTTTCCTGTTGATTTTGTAATTCTGGATATGAATGCAGATGTAGAGGTCCCGCTGATTTTAGGAAGACCTTTCTTGGCTACTGCAAGAGCTGTGATTGATGTAGCGGATGGAAAGCTGGTTTTGAGAGTCGGAGCAGATGAGTTGGTGGTGAAAATTCCAGCAGCACTGAAACAATCGTTGAACGCCGATGATACTTGCTATGCTGTTGATTGCATTGACAGGTCAGTAATAAGTGTGATGCAAGAACTGTTATGTGGAGATCCGTTAGAACTCAGTTTAACTGTGAATGATGATGAAGTGAGTGAGAATGTAGAGATACAAACTGTGAAAGCTCAGCTGCAAGCCTATGAGGAAGTAGTTTGTCGTAGAGGATTTGAAAAAATAGGGCCCAATGAAGAAGGGAGGTTAAAACTGTCTATTAAAGAGCCTCCTGAACTTGAGTTGAAGCAACTTCCTAAGTACCTAGAGTATGCTTTTCTAGAAGATAATTCTAAACTCCCCGTCATCATTTCTGCTAGTTTAACGAGGGAGCAAAGGGACGATTTACTAGGAGTCTTGAGGGAGCATAAGCGAGCTCTTGCTTGGAAGATATCGGATATTCAAGGTATTAGCCCCTCATTTTGTACCCATAAAATCTTACTGGAAGATGATTTTAAACTGGTGGTACAACCTCAGAGAAGGTTGAACCCCAACATGAAGGAGGTTGTAAAGAAGAAGGTGATTAAGCTTTTAGATGCGGGGTTGATCTATCCCATTTTCGACAGTCCTTGGGTCAGTCCTGTGTAAGTTGTACCAAAGAAAGGGGGAATGACTATGGTCCCTAATGAGAAAAATGAACTCATACCTATGAGGACGGTAACTGGTTGGCGAGTGTGCATAGATTATAGAAGGCTGAATGATGTAACTCGCAAGGATCACTTCCCTCTCCCTTTTGTGGATCAAATGCTAGAGCGATTGTCAGGACATCTATATTACTATTTTTTAGATGGAATGTCGGGATATTTCCAAATCCCAATCGCTCTAGAGGATTAGGAAAAGCCACTTTCACATGTCTATATGATACTTTCGCTTATAGGCGCATGCCTTTCGGATTATGTAATGCATCGGCTACGTTTCAGCGGTGTATGATGGCCATTTTTGAGGACTTAGTGGAAGGGATCATGGAGGTCTTTATGGATGATTTCTCCATCTTTGGTGATTCTTTTGATGCTTGTCTAAGCAATTTGAAAAGGGTTTTGACTCGATGTGAGGAGACGAATCTTGTGTTGAACTAGGAGAAATTCCATTTCATGGTAAAGGAGGGCATAGTTCTGGGGCACAAAATTTCTCATAGAGGAATTGAAGTGGATAACGCAAAGGTGGACACAATTGCAAAACTTCCACCACCTTCTTTGGTAAGAGCCATTCGGAGCTTTCTCGGGCATGCCGGATTTTACAGGAGGTTCATTAAGGATTTCTCTAAAATAGCCCGTCCATTGACACAGCTATTAGAGAAAGATGTGCCCTATGATTTTACCAGTGAATGTCTTGAGGCGTTCAACACGCTTAAGGAAAGGTTGACCCAAGCACCTATCATGGTGGCTCCTAATTGGGGTCTTCCTTTCGAGTTGATGTGTAACGCAAGTGATTTTGCTGTGGGAGTAGTCTTAGGAAAGAGGAGGGACAAGCACTTCCAACCGATCTACTATGCTAATAAGACCTTCACAGGTGCTCAGGAGAACTACACCACGACCGAGAAGGAACTTCTAGTTGTGATTTTTGCGTTTTCTAAGTTTCGGTCATATTTGATTTTGTCCAAGGTAATTGTTTACACTGACCATTCGGCTCTCAGGTACCTTTTGTCCAAGACAGATGTGAAACTGCGCCTCATCCGGTGGATATTGCTTCTACAAGAGTTCGATCTGAGATTAGGGACAAGAGGGGAGCTGAAAACTTAGCTACTAATCGTCTCTCTCGCTTGGAGAACCCATACTTGGAGGAATTGAAAGAAGAAGAGACTGATGATGCTTTTTTTGAGGAAAGATTGTATCAGATTAACAAGGTAAGTATTAATTCTGAGCCTTGGTTTGCTGATTTTGCAAATTACCTTGTTTGTAGAATACTCTCGAGTGAAAAAAACTTATCAGCAAAAGAAGAGGTTCTTTGCTGAGTTGAAGCACTATTTCTGGGAGGAACCCTTCTTGTTTCGTTTGTGTGCCAATCAGGTAATCAGGAGATGTGTATCTGAGCAAGAGGGGCAAGAAATTCTGAGACACTGTCACATCGAACCAATAGGGGGTCACTACAGTGTGAATCGAACAGCTCACAAAGTGTTGGAATCGGGATTCTATTGGCCAACCTTATTCAAGGATTTCTTCAACTTTGTAAAAACATGTGACAGGTGCCAGTGAGTTGGAAGTATGTCAAAGCGCGATGAGATGCCCCAAAATTTCATCCTGGAGTGTGAGGTGTTCGACGTATGGGGGATTGATTTCATGGGACCATTCCCCAATTCCTTCGGGAATAAGTATATATTGGTGGCTGTGGATTATGTGTCTAAATGGGTAGAGGCCCAAGCGTTGCCCACCAATGATGCAAGAGTGGTTGTGAAGTTCCTGAAGAAACTCTTTTCTACATTTGGAGCACCTAGAGCATTGATTGGTGATAGGGGGGCACATTTCTGTAATGTGAAATTGGAAAAAGTGCTGAAGCGATACGAGGTTAACCATAGGTTAGCAACCCCCTATCACCCGCAGACAAGTGGTCAAGTGGAAGTTTCTAACTGTGAGCTGAAAAGGATACTAGAAAAAACGGTAGAACATCAAAGGAAGAATTGGTCTGAAAAGCTGGACGATGCTCTATGGGCCTACAGGACAGCTTTCAAATCTCCTCTAAGTACAACCCTATATAGATTGGTGTTCGGGAAAGCTTGCCACTTGCTAGTGGAACTAGAACATAGAGCCTTTTAGGCCTTATGCACTCTCAATATAGATCTAGAGGCCGTTGGTAAGAGGAGGAAGTTTCAGCTGAATGAACTCGATGAATGGCGTGCAATGGCATATGACAACATGCGGGTTTATAAAGAGAAGATGAAGAGATATCATGATATGAGGATTCACCATCCCAAACAATTCAGAGAAGGGGATCATGTTCTCTTATTCAATTCACGGCTGAAACTCTTCCCGAGTAAGTTGAGATCGAAATGGTCCGGACCATTCAAAATTCGCCAAGTTTTTCCCCATGGTGTAGTGGAATTAGAACACCCGGATGGACATACATTTAAGGTCAATGGACAACGCTTAAAGCTTTATTTTGGGACGCAAGGCGAAAAAGAGGGTCAAGAAGAGTTTAGACTCCACCCTCTAGTGGCTTAATCAAGGCAGGTTTCTTTTCGTCGAGCAAACGACATTAAACAACAGCGCTTGGTGGGAGGTAACCCATGCAATTCTTAGGTAAGTTCTTTTTGTTCTTTTCTTTTATAACCATCTTTTCTATCTTTTTGTTGTTAATTGACTTGTGAGGGCGATACTTATGTTGTGGATCTGGAGGATGATGTAAGAATGATGTTCCAACAAGTTTGGAAGGACTTGGACACTCAATAGAGGTGAGTAATGTGCTTTCATGACGATACACGACCACACATTCTTGCTTTGCACGAACATGTAAAGAAAATTTTCATGCACAGACGGGTACACGGCCACAATACACAGCTGTGTACCATAAGGCATGTATACGTGTAAAACACACCACATGGCCAAAAGGGTTTAAAACTCTTTTCTTTTCATCCTTCTTCATTTTCTTTCACTCCCTCACTTAACTCACGGCATTTCCGTTAAAATCCTCTCAACAAAAACATTATTCACACTCATTCCTCTTGTGATTTTCACACCCATTCCACCGGATCTAACAACTAAGGTATGGATTTCTACTCTCCTTTCCTGATGGGAATCAAAATCCGACAAGACCTATCATTAGGACAAAAATTGAAGGATTTCAAATCTTGGCAATGAGGGCCCATTTCAAGCAGATCAACCTCGGAATAAATTATTATCTAACCTCTTTTATCTTATTCATGAATTGTATATTCCAAAAGGTATGCTTATTTGGTTTCACAAGGCGATGGATAAACTCACTAAGACTCAGCTTGTGGGTTATCTATGGACCGACCTGAACCGGCGATGAGTTGAACCGACGGATTCCATCATGAAGCTAGCCTGCCGAAGATTATTTTCTTTACTTGTAATTTATGTTTGAACCATTTATTTTGTAAGCTTTATGGGACATTTTATTTGGTTGTATTTTACCTTTAGGACCGGCCACCCTATAGTGGCATAGTTGTGATTTTTTAGTCATTCTAACCCTAAAGGGTGCAAGTATAAATACTTGCAAATTAGGGTTTTTGAGGAGCTTTTTGAACATTTGAGAAAATACACCCCCTTTGCCGTGAGAGAGAGTGACTCTTTCAAGCATTTGCTCTTATCAATTTCCTTAGTGAAATTGTGGCGAGTTGACTTGGATTTGTTGTGTGTTATATCAACAAATTACAAGTTGATCCTAATTCCAAACTAGTGAGTCATATCTGGTGAGGATTTAGTTATTTTATGTACTTTTGTTCTTATGAAATTAGGGTTCTAATTTCGAAATTTGAAAGCAACTTTGAATTGAATTTGAATACCATTTCGTTTTCCCTTCTAGCAATTGTCATTTGATATATTGTAATTCATCACAATTTCGGAATTTCATTTGGAATATTGAGGCTTTTCCTTTGTTTGTGGCATGGATGATCATTGACAATTCATCCCTTTTAGTTGATTGTGCTTGACCCCCCTTTAGGCACATCATATTTTGGTATCAGAGCTATATCAAATTTGGATTTAAGATTCCAACACATCATCATTGAAAAATTGGTTACAAGTGTTAAAGCGCCATTTGAGGACTAGATTGGTTGGCATTGTTTAAGTGTCTTTTAATCTTGTTTTGCATGTGCTTAATCTTGGATTTAGGCACATCATTTCCCCACTCTCTCTATTTCCTTGCAATGGTGAATCAGAGAACACTTCTTGTGCGTTCTAATCAAGGGTTTTTTTGTGTGATTTGTTGATCTTTCATGTTTTGTCTTCCTTATTTCGAGTTATTTCATGTTACTATGTGGATTCCATGATAATTTTCTGCTTTTGGACACAAACCTAGGGTTTCTACTTCTTGAGTGATTTGTGTTGATTCTTAGATGTTATTGACATGAAATTTGGTTAAGGAATAGATTTCTATGTTGAGATGGTTGCATGTTTGATTTTACATGACCGTGGTGCAAGGTGTGTATGTTTGAATTATGGAGGGAGTGTGGTAGTCGGATACACGGGCATATATGGGCGTATATCGTAGGGCGTGTAGTTTCTTTTGTGTCTCATTTGTGATTATCTCCTTGGATTGTGACCCTATCTTTCATCTCATCTGCTATACACTATTATTTGAGAGTATTTTGTGTGAAAATTGATGCTATTATCTTGCTCATCACCTTGAAGAGGTATAATCTGGTTTTGTTCCTTTGTTCTTGTATTTTCCAGATGCCTCGGATCAAGACCATTGCTCGAAAGAGGCACCATGATGATGAAGCCAGTAGTAGTAGGGGAGCGACCCGCTATCCTGTCAATATGAGGGCTAAGCATCGGCCAATCTATGATAATTATAAGACCATAAAGATCATCAGACCAAACGTGGTTCTAGATTGGGATGTTTTGGCGCGGTTTGATATCCGTCAAAGGGTTGAGGAACTTTTGCACGACCCCGCCTGGGTGAGACTGTTTTCTATTGAGGAAAAGATCTATTTGGACATAACACTCACCTTCCTCGCTACCTTCACCATTAAAGAGGGCATGAGTGCTGGAGTAGACAATGAAGTTGAATTCCTTGCGATGGGTCAATATCGAAGGCATTCAATGATTGACTTTATTGAGGCAATGGATATTTATGAACCTACATTCCTCCGCACTCCAGCTTTTCGCCAATTGCCCCTAGGATTTCCCCCCAAGTATCGAGCAGGAGCTTTCTCGCAATGGCTAGGCAGGGGTCACTATACTTCATCTTCTACAAAAGGCTCTAACTTTTCGAACCTCTCCTATCAAGTGCTTCATTATGTTTTTGCTCGCTCCACTACAGGCCGCACAGATTCTGAAGGTGTGGTCAATACTAGGGATGTACTCCAGTTATGGAGTATGAAAACGGGAACTCGTATCAATGTTGGGGTGTTTGCTGCATTTTGTCTACATAGACAAGCAGAAGCAGGGAATAAGGGAGTCTTTGTGGGTGCCTGGATCACCCGAATCCTGAAAAATCTAGAGCTATTCCCTATACGAGAACCCGGAGATTGCATTGGAACGACTCTTAGGCTATCAGCTGCACCCATTATTGGGTGGGGGTATGCACCTCCACAAAATGAAGCAAACTCCGGTGATGACCTGGATGAAATTGAGGGATATGTCCTTGAGCAAGAAGCTGAAGCTAGAGGAGGTGGGGAAGAACAAGCTACCTCAAGAGAAAGGGCTCAAGATGATGAAGTTCAGAACACTCTAGGGGAATTGAAGGCCTAAGTTCAGGTACTGAAGAAGCAGTAGGATAGAATTCTAAAAAAACAAAACAGGTTAAAAAGGTTCATTTAGAAGTGCTTCACTAAGTTCGGTGACAAGCTGGGGGTGGACTGCTCCAGTGATGAAGATGTCCGAACCGATGCACATACACAGGTTCCAGGCTTTTCCTCAAGACCTGTTAGGGGAAGTCATGAAGAAGATTCGAACAAGGAGGAGGAAGATTAGGAAATGACTGCCCAATATTTCTTTTTGAGACATTTATATTTCTTTTATGGGATGTGCTTTATTTTTCTGATAACAACTCTGTACTAAGACTGTGATGGTTATGTTCTTTCTTGTTATTGTTGTTCTTTATACTTTTACCTGTTCTTTTTGGTTTCTCCTTCTTTTCAAAGATGTTTGTTAGCCTGTTGGAAGATCCTTGTGAATGCGCTTTCATTACGCGATTTCTGTTCTCTCTTTTTGCTACTGTGCATGGATTATGATCAGTTCATAGGTTATTCCTCTCCGATAAGACCAAAATGCTCACCACTCAGGGAAGTTTCGTTTACCCTCTTTCTTCTAAGTCTTTTTCCTTGTTCTCTTTGCGTTACTTAAGACATTGGGACAATGTCCTATTCTAAGTGTGGGGATGGGATGTAGGAGAATGAATTCATGAAGTATAAGTGTTATGAACATAATGCTATAAAATTTCCCTACTTGAGATGGACTTGATGAGTTATGCTTGATGAGTTAGGCAGGAAGGCTGAGATCCCAAAAATACCCACTGATTATTCTAGAGAATGCTAGAAAAAAAATGTGGAAATTTTAAACTTTTATTCTCTTATCTTGTGTTATGAATACGTTGCTGGAATTAGAAGATGAAATCTGGGTGAAGTAGGTTTATTCGTTATTTAAGCACACATTTTTAGATTTAGGATTGATTCAAGGTTGTTAGTAGAGTCTAGTAAACTTTTTCTTTCTTTTACTGGTTAAGCTATTCAATTTTGAGTAAAGGAGTATATGATGCTTATAGCTTGGTAATCCCTTAAAAAAAAAAAAGGTCAGAAGTGGGCCTCATTAACTCAAGTAATTAAGTCTGAGGGGTACCCTTCCAGGGGAATAACACCTATTGACTTAGGTGAAGAACTTGGGATCAATGGCCGAAAGCTCGTCACATGGGTCGTGAGAAAAGTTCGAGAAAACTGAACTTGATAATTAATAATATTTTGATTGAGATGGTAGAGGTTCAAAGGGGTATCTTAAAACCTAGTAGCCTAAGGTCGTCTGGCCTAGGACTTACTGACCGAGGAAACCGTTTCAGTTAAAGGGATAATTTGGCTAAAAAGTTGATTTGACTTGAATAAGTAAATCCGAGGGACGCCTTCTATGCTGAGGGAATAACGTCTGTTAACTTGAGTGATGAGCTCGGGATTATCGATCGAAAGTTCGTTACATGGGTCGGTTGACTAAATTAAAGTAAAAGAATGATAAAAGAGAAGGGAAATCTAGGAGATGAGTGGATACGATATGCCTTTACTCTCTATTGTGTTGTTTGTTTCGGTAGTGGAAAGAACTGTTTACTCTATTTTTGCTGATATGATTTTGTGATTTATCCTAACTTGAGGAATTTTTGTTTAAACAGTGAAGGTAATAGTTTGATTTACTCGGATTAATTTTGAAATTCTAGTATTGGTATTTTGTATACAGTTAATGATGAGATTGAATGAAAGTTAATAAGCTTGGGTATACAAAGGATCAATGATGCAGAAATCTTCCTAAAATAACTATGCATGAAAGAGAGGTTGTTTTTGTAATTCTATTTGAATCAATTTACTTGAGGACAAGCAAAAACTCAAGTGTGGGGAAGTTTGATAAGGATAAATTAACACTTATATTTTGTATGGGTTTGAGTTGCTTTTGAAGTAAGTTAATTATTTTTTAAAAGACTTTGGTACTTAAAGGAAAGCTATTTCAGTTTCAGGAATTAAAAGGACCTATCAAGGAAGAATGATCAACATTTGCAAGAGTCAGAGCGAATTACATGAAGAAAAGTGTCCAAAAGTGCAGCAAGAGAGATACACGGGCGTGTATCATAGGAGCACGGCCATGTATTGGATTTGATACACTCATAGAGGGTTGCACGACTATAATACACAGCTGTGTGTTTGAGTTGGAATTGTCCACAGAAAGATACACGGCCGTGTATATGAAGCGAGTATGGTGCGATGTTAGCCATGCCTCAATAACACAGCCGTGTATGACAGCAGTGTAGTTGATTCGACTCCGCGTTTTACAAGTTTCTTCCAAGATTTTGGTATCTTTTGACAAAAAAAAAAAAGGGACAGAAACGTGGGGGACAAAAGGGCAGGAAGAAAAGGAGGCATTTTGGCAACTCTTTGAGGGAGGAGGATTCGACTTCAACAACATTTAATCTCAAAGGGTTCTTCACATGGGTTTTATCATTTATTTGATCTGTATTTCTGAAACCATGTGTAACTAAATTTGTTTATACCTGAACTTTACGAAACTCCAATTGTCATGTAACGTTGGATTTGATTGCACAATTCTTAGATAATTGAGGATCTTTGAATTTATTCATGTTATTCTTTGTGTTGTTAATTTGATGTATGGCCAACATTGAATTCACATTGATTTCTTGTAAGTTGATTGGGAAATCACTTATCTGAATAGATCACACATGAATGAAGATGCTCGTATGCAATCTAGGGATAGAAAGCATGAGTTTCCCTTATTATGTTGAATAGGACAATTTGATCTAATCGAGGACTTTTACGCATTAATGCAATTCTGATTATTTTTTATAAAAGAGGAATCTTTATTAAGACAATTAGGGTTACGAGTCAATGATTTCGGGAGAAACATTAGCTTAGTGATAGAATTCCCGCGGTTCAAAGATAATCATTATCTGGTAATTGATTTTTCTGAGACAAAGTTACATGATAATTGGAGGAGTAGTAAAGGAAGGGTATATTGCTGATTATTGGATTTGATCATTTTAATTCAATTTTTTTTAGTATTCTTGTCTTAACGTTTTATTTAATTTAATTAAGAAAACTCATTCGATATTGTGCGGTTAGATAGTTAACTTAGGGTTAGTTTTAGTACTCGCAGATCCCTAAGGGAACGATATCCATGCTTGAACTCTATACTACTTTAATCCGATAGGTGCACTTGCCTGTTTGATTGTGAGTAAAGAGTGAGAGTGAAAGGATTTATTTTAATGTATGTGACTACGATCATTAACATAATCCAAAGGACATCACTAGAAACTCGTAATGCCTGTACCTAGACCTAAATGTTGTTTTCTGTATGTCTTCTTCTTTGATTCTTAATTGATGGTAATCTAATCTCAAGTCTACTTTAGAGAACAGTTAAGCTCCTTACAACTAGTCAAACAAGTCATCTATCTTGGGAAGAGGATATTTGTTCCTGATTGTGACCATGTTTAGCTCCTTGTAGTCCATATAGAGTCTCATGCTTCCATCATTCTTCTTAACAAACAAGATTGGTGCACCCCAAGAAGAGACACTGAGTTTTATAAAACCATTATCTTGTAACCCTTGTAATTGTTTCCTTAATTTTTCTAATTCCATTGGTGCTATCTTATAAACTGGTTTTAATATGGGGTATACCAAGTTGATGTTGAATTTTATTTCCCTAGTTAGGGGTAAACTAGAAAGTTCTTCTAGAAACACATAAGGAAACTCCCTCACTATCGGTACTCTTTCCATCTTAACTTCTTTACTGGCTTCAACAGATATAGTTGCCAATACACTTTTCCCCACTTCTCATAAGTAGGCAATCTAGTAGGTCTCTGCACTTCTAACTTGTATTTAAAATATTCATCCCCTAGTATATTAGACTACACCACCATGTTGTGATAGTCAGTGGTGGCATGATATTTTGATAGCTAGTTGACACCCAAAATAATGTCAAATTCTATCATCTCCAATACCAAGAGGTCTGTTAGCATCACCTTACCATGTATTTCTATTTCCACTCCTCTATATATCCTACTTATTCTTTCTCCTACTCTCAAGGGAGTACTAACATCCAGACAATCATTCATGTTTTCAACATTCAAAGCACATACACATACAAAATTCTCAAACACACAAGATATAGATGCACCGGTATCGAACAACACATTTGCATTGCAGGAGTGTACTAAAAGCATACTTGCAATGTTGTCTATGAGAGGGATATCCTAGTGCTATTGTTAGTGAATGGCAAATACTCTGGTAGGAACTCTTTGTCTAAGACCTCTTGTTTGTGGTATACCTCCCTATCCTCTCATTAGAGGTCTAGTTACCTATTGAACTAGCCTTGTCTGATTTCTGATTTATCCCTAAGGACAGTTGACTGCCTTGTGTCCCCTTTGGTTATACATGTGATAGAAGATTAGGGAGATTGACCTCTCAGTGCAATACATGCTAATGTGCCTAGTTTTCCTACAAGAGAAACATGCCCCATTTGGCCATCTGCACTCTCTTAACTCATGAGGCCCATAACATCTGGGACATTTAACATTTGGCCTTGTTACAGTGAGTGCCAAAGGCACTTGTCTAATCTAGAGAGGAGGCCTTGTAGCACTTGGTGTTCTGCTATGCAACATGTGATGTCTTTTACCATTATTTTATCCTGTTCCACTAGAGGCACATCATTTTCCCAAAGCTAATGCTTCTCTATAACTCCTCTATTCTTCTATGATCTTTTTGTTCTACTCAAGATACTTAGCCTTGTCAACCATTTCAGAATATGTATTTAAGTGAAAGGCCTATACTACAAATTGTAAGTCCAATTCCAAACCTCTTAAGAATCTTCTAGCTTGGGACCTATCATCATTACGTACATTTTCTAAAAGGAACTAGATGAGGCGATTTGGCTCTTCTTCATATTCTTCAACTGCTCAGTTTCCTTATTCACAGTTGTAGTATTCATTCTCCATCCTGTCTTTAGAGTAACTAGGGAAGTGTCTTTGATAAAATAGCTCCTTAAATACAACACAATTCATACATTCCCCTACAAGTCTAGGAACTGAAGCCCACCATTTTGCTGCAGTTCCTTTTAACATGAATGCAACATAATTTACCTTCCTATCTTCTAGTATCTGGAAGGCAACAAATGTCTTCTCAATTTCTTGTACCTAATCCTTAGCCTCGATTGGGTTATCCACTCTAAGGTTAAATTCCTTATCTACTCTTATGAACCTATCAAAGCTTATGGGTTCATTAGCATTCCTATGCTGTAAGACATTAGAGGCTTGGTGTTGTTGTGCTAGTAGTCCCATCAGATGGTTCACAATATGTAGTAGCTAAACTGTCTCTTCAGTCATCTAGCCTCTTTCCCCTTATGATTTTGGATTTTGAACTTCTTCCTCCTTGGGGTTATCACGTCTAGCACCCCTTCTAGCTCTTGATCTTATGATTCTTCTTGGAGGCATTTTATTTAAGAAGAGACAACCAAATCTACTTGAGTTAATATCAATTATAGTCAGTGTCAAAGTGTGTAAGTACATACACATATACCACTACACATAAGTCTACTCATATATGTAACTTAGCAGTTAAAATAATTACATAATTAAGTAAACATCTCATATTTTACCTACACTCTACATGTCTCACTATCTTATGGATCTAGTGCTTAACTTTTCTAAATATCATATCTTAAACTCTATTGTTTAAAACTTATGTCCATTGATCATCACTTAGTTCTAAAGATCATTACCTAAGCTTTTCAAGATCAATGACCTATGCTCTATGGATCAAAACTTGAGTCATAAAGATCATCAACCTATTCTCTATAAATTCAAACTTAAGTCTCTAAAGATCAATAACCTAAGGCTCTGTTACCACCTAAGTTGTAACGCCCCGAAACTTAGGGCGTGCTACTTAATGAGGATCAACTAGCATAAAAAAGGTAGGAGCCAAAATCATAAGATCCATTATATGGTATTAGAGGCCCAATGACTCGAGTGAGAGCTGAGCAAATGAATGAAGCTTTGCAAAGATTAGTCATTGACCTACAAGCAAAGGAACTAAGTTACACGAAAGAAGAACCAACCCTTATCAACTTAATTCACGTTTCCATAGAAGGATGCAAGGATATAAAAGTCTTAGAATAAATTATTTTCATTGAATTGAAAAGGAAGAAGCACTCTTGGTTTTTATTTGTTATGTCTTGTTTTATTTGTTTGGTTTGTGTTTTAGTATATTTCATTAGAAGATTTTCGGTCATTAAGAAGAAAAGTCGATTTTACTATGTTTGGAAACTTAGGATATTCTTTTGTCATGAGATAGTGATATGCTCAAATGACCAAAGCACATGAACACAAAACCAATTGAAGAATCAATTAACAATTCTCACAATGGCATGATGCCAAGTAACTTGTGAATCCTAAATTGCATGAAACAAATTACTCTGATACCAAAATTATGATGTGCTTCACTTGTTGATTACAATTGACAATAACAAATGAAAATTCATACAACAAACCACAAGATGCGTGATTTAAACAAACACTCTAAAATCCGTAAAACTCAAGGAGCTTCCATAGAAATTAGGATAAGCTTCACTTGTAATTGTAATCTATATAAAGGATGGCACAAATAAGAACCAAATTCCAACCAATTGAGGCGTGACCCTAAATTGAAAATGGAACCCTAAATGGCGTGTTCAAGAACAAGTAACCAATTCCAATCATACACTAGATATAAAACATTAGCAACAATTGAAAACAACTTAAGAAATATTGATATTACTTACAATAATCCTTAAGCCACCTGCCACAATTCCAAGGATGAAATTGATGAGAGTATGAGACGTGAAAGGGGTAAGCTTTCCACGTCAACAATTTTCAGATTTGTGAAATGTTCAAAAGTCCCTTACAAACCCTACTTAGCAAGTATTAATACTTGCTCCAATTAGGATTAAAATGTCCAAAAAATTACGCCTATACCACTAAGTGACCGGTTCTAATTCAACAAAATACAAACAAATAAAAAATGTCCTAAAAATGATTACAAAGTAACTAGTTCAATAATAAAATGACAAGTACAAAGATGGTCTTCAAAGAGCCGATTCTTCAAGTCAAGTGAGTAATTTGTTGGTTCAATTCATCTTCGATTTATGTCGGTCCATGAATAACCCACAAGCTGAGTTTTAGTGAGTTTGTTCATCGCCCTATAAAACCTGACAAATATGCTTGTTGGAATATACAACAAATAAGTAATAGAAAAGAAGTTAATATATAAAGATTTCTGGGGTCAGTTTGTTCAAAGAGGACCCTCATCGCCAAATTTTGTAATCCTTTGGCTCATGCCCTAGTGATAGGTCTTATAGGATTTTGATTCTTATCAGATAGCAATGTATATCATGGCAATAGGTGGAAACAAAGGAGAATTATCATATTATTGAAAACATATCTTTTCATGGAAAAGCTCTCTTATTCTTTGAGAAAGAACTCCATGGTTTTCTTAAACACAAACGCTTGGGGAAATCATTGATATTTTAGGTTTCAATCAACAGGTGTGGTTGGGGTCTAGTTACTAATTACAACTTGTTCAAGATGATTCGTGGGAATTTCGATTTCAATTACGATCACCGAGTTCTAGGTTTGACACACCTCGAGTTTTGCGCTTCATTTGGTATCAAAGCTTTAGCTTCTTGAATCAAGTAACATCTATCCTTTGTTAATTGTTTGTTCATTCATTCCATAGTTTTTTATTCATACCCTAGAAATTCGTATTAAAAACAATTATAATTCAGTCATAGAAAGTCTATTTGGCGACCAACAACAACAATTTGTTATCCTAGCAAATTGAAATCCAATCTTTAATTCTTGTTCCTTGTTCGTAGAAAGTCATATAAAAAAAACTAAATTCGGCTGTGGAATATTCAATTACCGATTACAAGATAAAAAAAAAAAATCATGCTTGAAATCACATAATCAAGTAATACAAATACACTTTCCAATTCTTACCTTCAACACTATCTTACCTTTTCCATATTGTGACCGAATTACATTGTCTTCCATTACATCTTGGTGCAATATTCTACTTTCCTATTTCGTGTTGTGGATATCTTTTGGTTTATGTTTCCAATTTTGTAGTGAGTCTTTTCATACTAATTAATTCGTGATTATGTCCTTGCTTGTCGTGACTTGGAACCATTAGTTAGTCAATAGATTTGCTTTAGTGGTTTGCGTTGAGGAAGTTTTTTCAGTTCAAGTTCATATCAAAGAATTGTAAGAGCGAGTTGTGAAAACATTATTATTGAGAGCTAAACACGAGTGAATTGTGAGGACATTACTATTGAGAGCAACACATGAGTGAATTGTGAGAGATATATTATATTTGTGTTTCTAATCTCTTTTCTTGACTATAGAGATATGTCAGACAAAGTCCAACTGGAGATGAGAATGGAGAAGGGGAAAGTAGGGTGATGTTTGAATCATTGATGTGGGAAATGAAGAGAATATTGAGTGGTAAATTAGAATAAATCCATGAGAGAATGGATAAGATGGAATAGAGTAGGGAACCATTTAGCAATACTACTGTCAGGTGAGGCGTGAGTAGACCTTTAAGGGGAAGAGTAAAGATAGAAGAGGGTAAAGAAACGAATTCAGGAGAGTATAATTATATGAGGGAGAGAGTGAACACCTAGAGGCAAGACAATAACTTAGGAAGTATAAAAATGAAGATACCGTCATTTCAGGGGGAAAATGATCCAGAGTTATACTTGGAGTAGGAAAAGAAGGTAGATCATGTATTTGAGTGCCACAATTATGCTGTGGAGAAAAAGGTTAAATTAGCTACAGTTGAATTTTCAGATTATGTTAGTGTTTGGTGGGACCAGCTAGTATGTAATAGGCATAAGTATAGAGAGAGACCCATTAGTACCTAGGATGAGATGAAGACCATTATGCAGAAGCGGTTTATCCCTAGTCATTATCATAGGGATTTGCATAAGAAATTTCAAGGGTTGACATAGGGGTCTAAGAGTGTAGAGGACTAATATAAAGAAATGGAAATATCCATGATTGGAGCCAAAGTGGAAGAGGATGATGAGGCAACTATTGCTAGGTTCATTAATGGGTTAAATAGGGAGATTGCTGACATGGTAGATTTGCATCACTACTTGGATATAGAGGAGTTGTTGCATAAGGTGATTAAAGTAGATAAACAATTGAAGTATAAGAGCAATCTAAAGTCTAGGGTAACTTCCAACCTTTCATGGAAGTCCAATTGGAAGAAGAATCCTATAGATTCGAAGTCTAAAGAGGACGTGAAGGCTAAGAGTCCAGTCGTTGCTTTTAATGGTAAAACCAACACTAAACCATCTTCAAGAACTCGTGATATTAAATGTTTTAGGTGGTAGGGATTTAGACATATTGCATCTCAATGTCCAAATCAAAAGGCTATGATCATTCATGATAATGGAGATGTAGAGGGTATTAGTTCTAAGGAGGATGATACATCACCCTCAATGGAGTATGATGATGTCGACTTGGAGGGACCCATGAGTGGCGAGCTATATATTATAAGACAAGTCCTCAGTGCTTAACCATAGGATGACGGTGAAAGGGTTCAACGTGAACATATCTTTCATACTCGGTGTCACATGCAAAATAAGGTATGTAGCTTGATCATTGATAGTGGCAGCTCCATTAACGTTGCTAGCACCTTATTGGTTAATAAGATGCGGTTAAAGGTTATGAAACATCCTAATCCATATTAGCTGCAATGGTTGAATGGGTATGGGGAAGTGAAGGTGACCAGGCCGGTTTTTATTGCTTTTTCCATAGGGAGTTATCATGATAAGGTGATGTGTGATGTAGTTCCCATATAGGTTAGTTACCTATTATTGGGTCAACCAGGGCAGTTTGATGGGAAGGTGATGTACGATGGGTACAAGAACCAATATTCTTTTATTCTAAACAAAAAGAAGGTGGTTTTAACTCCATAGAAACCATGAGAAGCTTGGAAGGATCAAGTGAGGATAGCAAAAGAATTTAAAGAGAAACATGTGAGTATACGAGAAAAAGGGTGAGAAGAAAGAAAAAAGTGAGAAACAAAAATCGGTGTGCCATGAGGGAAAAGAGTTTGAAACACTGAGAGGAGAGAAAATTTCCAGAAAAAGTGATGTTAAGAGTGCAATGTTAGCGATGAAACAACTACTGGTACTTATGTACAAGGATGTTTATTTTACTAATATTGACATTAACTCTTCGTTGCCTAATATGGTGGTGTCTCTTTTGCAGGAATATGAAAACTTGTTTCCTAGAGAAGTACCTCCACTACAAGGTATCGAGCATCAGATTGATTTCTTGTGGGTGCATCTATTCCTAACTGACCAGCTTACAGAACTAATCTTGAAGAGGCAAAGGAAATTCAGAGGCAGGTTGATGATTTGATGGAGAAAGGATTTGTAAGGGAAAGCCTCAGTCCATGTTCAGTTCCTGTCATCTTGGTTCCTAAGAAGGAAGGGACATGGTGAATGTGTATCGACTGTCGAGCAACCAACAAGATAACAGTTAAGTACAGACATTCTATTCCTAAATTAGACAATATGCTTGATGAATCTCATGCTGCTTGTTTATTTTCCAAAATTGATTTAAAGAATGGCTATTACAAAATTCGTATAAAAGAGGGGGATGAATGGAAAACTGCTTTTAAAACTAAACATGGGTTATATAAATGGATGGTAATGCCTTTAGGGTTAATGAACACACCTAACACTTTTATGAGGCTAATGAATTATGTTCTATGTCATTTTATTGAAAAATTTGTTGTTGTCTACTTTGATGACATTCTAATTTACAATAGGACATTAGATGATCATGTTTAGCATCTGCAGTATAAGTTTAATGTTTTGAGGGAAAACCAGTGGTATGTTAATTTAAAGAAGTGCATTTTTTGTATGAAAACTGTGGTTTTTCTTGGCTTTATTATAGGTGCAAATGGGATAGCCATGGATGAGGAGAAGGTGAAGGCGATCTAGGAGTGGCCAACACCAAAGAATGCAAATGAGGCTAGGAGCTTCCATGGCTTAGTAAGTTTTTATACGAGATTTGTGAGGGACTTCAGTTCCATAGCTGCTCCTCTTAATGACCTTATTAAGAAGAATGTCGACTTTAAGTAGACTGAAGTACATCAGTAGGCATTCCAAACTCTGAAAGGTAAGTTAACTAACGCACCTTTATTAGTATTTCCTAATTTTGAGAAAGTATTTGAGATTGAATGTAATGCTTCCGAGAAAGGTATTGGTGGTGTATTGATGTAGGATTCTAAGCCAATCGCATACTTTAGTGAGAAACTCAATGGTGCTGCTTTAAATTACCTAGTGTTTGATAAGGAATTGTATGCTTTAGTAAGGACCCTACAAATGTGGCAACACTACTTATGGCCTAAGGAGTTCATCATTCATTCAGATCATGAGAGTTTAAAGTACTTGAAAAATCAGGGTAAGTTGAACAAGAGGTACGCTAAGTGGTTGGAGTTCATTGAGACCTTTTCATACGTGATTAAGTACAAGCAAGGGAAGGAAAATGTGGTAGTCGATGTACTATCTCGAAGGTACTCTCTTTTGACTTCTTTATATACTAAATTGCTTAGATTTGAATGTATGAAAGAACTGTATGAGAATGATGTTGATTTTAGTTAAATTTAGGCTGCTTGTTTTGAATCTTAATATGTGGACTTTTATAGGCATGATGGGTATTTATTTATGAGAGATAAGTTCTGTGTGCCAAAAAGTTCCATACGTGAACTTTTAGTAAGGGAGACACATGGTGGCAGTTTAATGGGACACTTTAGTGTTAGGAAAACTTTAGACATTTTGTATAAACATTTTTATTAGCCTAAGATGAAACTTGATGTACAAAATGTGTGTAATAAGTACATCGTATGTAAAAAGGCTATGTCCAGAGTAATGCCCTATAGGGAATACCTTCCATTACCTGTGCCTAATCAACCTTGAACTGATATCTCTATGGACTTTATATTAGGGCTACCATGATCTCAAAGTGGCAAAGATAGCATATTTGTTGTTATTGATAGGTTTAGTAAGATGGCTCATTTCATTGCCTATTATAAAACTAATGATACACGACATTTTGCTGACTTGTTCTTTAGAGAGATTATACAGTTACATGGTTTGCCTAAATCCATGTAAGTGATAGGGATGTAAAAATTTTTAGCCATTTTTGGCGTACTCTATGGAATAGGTTAAGAACTAAATTTTTATTTTCTACTACTGCACACCCTCAAACTGATGGTCAGACTGAAGTAGTCAATAGGACTCTTTCAACCTTGTTGTGTGCTATGATTCATAAGAACTTGAAACAATGGAAGACATGCTTGCCTCATGTAGAATTTGCATATAATAGGACAATGTATTCCACTACATCATATTCTCCATTTGAGGTTGTATATAGCTTTAATCCCTTGACCCCATTGGATATTTATCCTTTATCCACTAACGAGTTTGTTGATCTTGATGGAAAGAAAAAGGCAGAATTTATTAGGGAATTACATGCTCAGGTTCAGACCAATATTGAGAAGAAAAACGAGCACTATGCTCATCTGGCCAATAAGTGACGTGTCAAGACCGTATTTCATCCAAGAGATTGGGTTTAGGTGCATTTGAGAAAGGAAAGATTTCCAAGTAGTGGAGTGCATCAATGACAACACTTACCAAATTGACTTGCCAAGTCACTATGGTAATGTATGCGTAACATTTAATGTTTCTAATCTTACTCTTTATGATGCTAGTGATTCAAGGACGAATCTTTTCAAGGAATGAGGGAATGATGAGGATTAATTAGCATTAAAAAGGAAGGAACCAAAATCCTAAGATCCATTACATTGTATTGGAGGCCCAATGACCTGAGCGAGAGCTAAGTAAATGAATGAAGCTTTGCAAGGATTAGTCATGGACCTATAAGTAAAGGAACCAAGTTACACAAAAGGAGAACTAACCCTTATCAACTTGATTCAAGTTTCCATAGAAGGATGCAAGGATATAGAAGTCTTAGAATAAATTATTTTTATTGAGCTGAAAAGGTAGAAGCACTCTCTGTTTTTATTTATTATGTCTTGTTTTATTTGTTTGGTTTGTGTTTTAATATATTTAGTTAGAAGATTTTTTGTCATGAGGAAGGAAGGTCGATTTTGCTATGCTTGGAAACTTAGGATATTCTTTTATCATGTGATAGCAATATATATCACTGCAATAGGTGGAAACAAAGGAGAATTATCATATTATTGAAAACATATCTTTTCATGGAAAAGCTCTCTCTTGTTCTTTAAGAAAGAACTCCACGATTTTCTTCAACACAAACGCTTGGGGAAATCATTAATAGCTTAGGTTTCAATCAACAGGTGTAGTTGGGGTCTAGTCATGAATTACAACTTGTTCAAGACAATTCGTGGGAATTTCGATTTCAATTATGATCATCGGGTTCTAGGTTTGACACACCTAGGGTTTTGTGCATCACTACTACTTACCACGTGTCCTTATCTCACAAAAACTTGTTAAGGCTTTGAATCAACTCTGATACATTTTGACCAATGACTCCTATATAAAAGCATTCAATACATCCTACAAGATCAAAACAAATTTCATAAATCTAAATCAAACATCTAACGCAGCAAAAGTCTTTGAATATGATACGAACCACGCCAACCCGTGACGAAACCCAATACCAATACGTTTGGAAATTCGTTGCCTAAGACGCCCAAACACCTAAAGTGGAAACCGCGACCCGTTGTCTATAAGCGAGATAAGAACCTTGGTATAAAATGAAGACGCCACAATCGGGATGAAGGACCGATTGTTAAGTCGGGATGAACGCCATGGAAATCAATCCGATAAGTTCGATTTAGTTCTTGAAGAACCAAGAGAGGTGCCTCTCAAAAGTGTTTAATGTTTAAAGATGTATGTTGTTCATTGTTCTAAACCCTAGGAGCTTTTATACTAAGGTTACAATTCGTGTAAAACAAGTCCAAAACGACGTAGTTTAGATAAGTGGCGTAAAAACGCGAAAACAGAACAAGCTGGCCGGCAGGGGATACACAGTCATATACACGCCCGTGTACCTTTCTGTGCAACTTCTGGCAACATACACGCCCATGTACTTTGGCCATGTATCTTTCTGTGCAACTTTTGGCAACATACACGCCCGTGTACTTTGGCCGTGTATCTTTCTGTGGATTTGCTTGACTCCTACACGGCCGTGCCTTGAAAGTACACGCCCTCTTCATCTCGTGTCTGGTGTAACTTGTATAAAAGCAAGGGTCTTCTCATGGTTGTTCCAATCCGTTCCAACTTCATGATTGCTCCAATCCTTTCCAGCTTCATAGACAACCTTTATCAACCCGTTAAGTGCTTTCTTGAATCATTTTGCTCGATTTCTTGTGATCGGTCCAAGCGGCACTTCAAGAGGATCCACATTTCTTCTTCCGGCTTGGCTCTTGTCGTGGATCTCATCATTCCCCTCCTCTTGAAAAGGATTTGTCCTCAAATCATTGCCTGCATCAAATGGACTTAGATCAATAACATTAAACGTGACACTTACTGGATACTTACCTGGTAAATCTTTCTTGTATGCATTATCATTGAAGCACTCAAGAATTTGAATTAGTCCATTGCCTCTAGGAAATAATTTAGATCTACGCTGTATAGGAATCCACTCTTTGCGCATGTGAACCCAAACCCAATCTCCAGGTTCAAAAACAGCTTGTCGACAACCCTTGTTGGCTTGTTTCACATACTGCTCCGCTCTTCGCTCAATATTTAGCCTTCTCACAAAATCTGTCTTAAAATCAGCATCAAAACTCACAAACTTATTAAGTGACAATGGCAATAAATAAATAGGATCCAGTAGGTTTAAACCATACACAATCTCAAATGGTAAACAATGAGTAGTGCTATGTAAAGCCCTATTATATGCAAACTCCACAAATGGTAGGCAATCCTTCCAGGTCTTAATGTTCGTCTCTATGATTGCCCTCAAGAATTGAATTAAAGTACTGTTAACCACATCAATTTGCCCATCAGTTTGTGGGTGACGGATAGTCGAAAACATTAGTTTAGTTCCCCACTTTTCCCACAACACTCTCCAACAATGACTCGAAATCTTTACATCCCGATCACTAACATTGCTACTAGGTATACCCTGCAGACGCATTACCTCTCTAAAGAACAATTCAACAATGTGTATAGCATCATCAGTTTTATGACAAGGACTGAAATGAACCATTTTAGAAATCCTATCCACAATCACAAAAATAGAATCTCGACCATGCCTAGGCCTAGATAATCCTAACACAAAATCTATGGACATATCTATCCAAAGCTCATGAGGAATGACACTATACTCATATAACCAATCTAAGAAGTCATCTAAGCAAGGAATAGGATGACGATACTTTACTGTAATGTTGTTGATGGCACTACAGTCAAAACACAGTCTCCCTGTCCCATCCTTCTTAGGCACCAAAATCACAGGCACTGCACATGGACTCATGCCTTCTCTCACATATCCCTTCTCCATTAATCCATCGACCTGCCTTTGGAAAAACATTTTCAAAGTCCTACACAAGAGACACAACCACACTAGGCAAAGAGTTAGACAATTCGTTAGTAGTCAAACATGTTTCTTTAAAAACCAGCAACAACATAGGTTGCCTCATCACTAACGCTCTCCTTACTATACTCACTCTTGCCACACAACTCTCCTTTTGCAAGGCTACCCTCTCCTTTTCACTCACCACCAAAGTTGATCCCCCTTCAACTTCGCCTCTCACACTCTTTCCAGCCTTCCTCTCCTTTTCCTTCTGATCCTGACTTTTATATTCCTTTTTCTTCTCATTGTCTTTTGCTCTCTCACTCTCACTCTGCTTTTCACTCACCTTGTGTTTTGCAAACGACTGTTGTAGCCGCAACTGGTCCTCATACACCTACTTAGGTGTTAACGGTTTAAGATTAAAGCTCTTCCCTTGGTGAACAAGCGTATACTTGTTAGAAAAGCCATCATGCACAACCTTCCTATCAAATTGCCATGGCCCCCCCAACAACACATGACATGCTTGCATTGGCACTACATCACATAACACCTCATCCTCATACCTACCAATGCGAAACCCAATCAAGGCTTGCTTACTTACCTTAGTCTCACCACTATCATTCAACTACTACAATTTATATGGACTAGGGTGTCTAACAGTTTTGAGCCCCAACCTCTCAACAATAAAATTACTCACTACATTGGTGCAACTTCCCCCATCAATAATCAAACTACAAATGTGATCTCCTAGATAACATCTAGTATGAAATATATTCTCCCTTTGCACCTCCTCTTCTTCCTTCACCTACACATTCAAAGCTCTCTTCACTACTGCCACTAGCCTTCCCATTGCAGGCTCCTCATCATCACTAGCATCCTCTAATGGAGGCATATCCTCTTCTTCACTATCCCCCTCAGTCTCATACTCTCCATCATCACGCAAAATCATCACACGCCTATTTGGACATTGACCAGCAATATGGCCTCTACCTTGACATTTAAAACATCTAATATCACGATTTCTAGAAGTAGAAGATTCAGGGTTACCTTGATTACCAGGAGTAGAACCCGCTTGCCTTAGCTCCCCTTTTGGTTTGGTGGGTAAAGGCTTTTCTTCCTTCTTCCATTGATTATTCTTCCAAGTGGATGAACCATTACCCTATTGCAACCGTGCATTACTACTACCTCTCCTCTTGTGCTGGTTCTCAACTTTTATAGCCATGTGGACCATATCCTCCAATTCTACATAATGCTACAATTCAACAACATTTTGGATTTCTCTATTCAACCCCGCAAGAAATCTAGCCATTGTAGCCTCTCTATCCTCCTCTACATTCGCCCTAATCATAGTAACTTCCATCTCCTTGAAATACTCATCTACACTCCGGCTTCCCTGCCTAAGAGTTTGCAACTTGTTGTGCAATTCACGATAGTAATACGCGGGTACAAACCGCTTCTTCATCACTCTTTTCATCTCTTCCCAAGACTCAATAGGTGGCTCGCCACTCCTCCTTCGATTTAACATTAATTGATCCCACCACACTATAGCATAATCTGAAAATTCAATGGCAGCAAGTTTTACTTTCTTTCTCCCACTATAGTTGTGATAATCAAACACCATCTCCACCTTTTTTTCCCATTCTAAGTACGCATCGGGATCATTCTTCCCTTGGAAAGGAGGAATCTTCATCTTTATGCTACTTAATTGATCATCCTCTCTATTCCTATCTCCTCTATCTTCCCAATCCCTAGTTCCTCTATTCCGACCACTATATCCTCTATAACTTCCGACAGAAGGCTCATCAAAGTCATCCTCCGACATTTCATCTCCACCCCTCGGTACTCTCCTAGAACGACTCTCCCTCTTACGCCCTTGCAATACGTTTGTGGATTGCTCTAGTCTTTGCTCTACCGTCTCATGAATTTGTTCCATTCCTTCTTGGAACATCCTCTTCATTTCTCCCCTCAACGCCTCAATTACCAACCTAGCATCAAACCTTCCCCTCTCACCTTCAGGAGAATGTTATCTCGACATAGTCCCTGCAGAAAAGATTAGTACTAACACAAATATATATATAATTAAACCTCACGATACACTCCCTTACGTGTTTCGCTCAAATGACGATATCACACAGTCACTCGTGTATTCTCACAAATAATGATGATATCAACTCGCCAATTTCCTCTTCTCAATTCTCTTGGAACTAACCCGAACTACACCAATTTCCTTCCGTAGAATTCAAAACAACTCTAGGGTTCATAAATTCTCCTCTATTTTTTTTTTATCCGAATTTTTTTTTGTCTCTGTTTTGCTTTTGATCACGTTTTTCTTATCTTTTCTTTTCTCTTCTTTTTTTTTTTGTTGTGATTTTTACTCTCTTTTTTTTTAACAATCTCCTAAGCGATATTACACTATCAAAAGACAATCAATACTACGAAATTGAATACGATAATTGATATGAACGATTGGAGTTAGGGTTTTTGATATTACCTTCCTCAACCGAACTTGATGTTTTGACAAACCTAAGCTCTGATACCAAACTGATACGAACTACACCAACCCGTGACGAAACCCAATACCAATACGTTCGGAAATTCGTTGCCTAAGACGCCCAAACACCTAAAGTGGAAACTGTGACCCGTTGTCTATAAGCGAGACAAGAACCTTGGTATAAAATGAAGACGCCACAATCGAGATGAAAGACCGATTGATAAGTTGGGATAAACGCCACGGAAATCAATCCGATAAGTTCGATTTAGTTCTTGAAGAACCAAGAGAGGTGCCTCTCAAAAGTGTTTAATGTTCAAAGATGTATGTTGTTCATTGTTCTAAACCCTAGGAGCTTTTATACTAGGGTTACAATTCGTGTAAAACAAGTCCAAAATGACGTAGTTTAGATAAGTGGCTTAAAAACGCGAAAACAGAAGAAGCTGGCCAATAGGGGATACACGACCGTGTACACGCCCGTGTACTTTGGCCGTGTACCTTTCTGTGCAACTTCTGGCAACATACACGCCTGTGTACTTTGGCCGTGTATCTTTCTATAGATTTGCTTGACTCCTACACGGCCGTGCCTTGAAAGTACACACCCTCTTCATCCCATGTCCGGTGTAACTTGTATAAAAGCAAGGGTCTTCTCATGGTTGTTCCAATCCGTTCCAACTTTACGATTGCTCCAATCCTTTCCAGCTTCATGGACAACCTTTATCAACCCGTTAAGTGCTTCCTTGAATCGTTTTGCTCGATTTCTTGTGATCGGTCTAGGTGGCACTTCAAGAGGATCCACATTTCTTCTTCCGGCTTGGCTCTTGTCATGGATCTCATCAGAATACTAAAATAATATTCTTCAAAAAAAAATATTGTCTATTATAGTCAAATAACATAATTCTCCAAATCTTAATCACCATAATACTAATGGTTGTAACTAATGTACCTAAAACTATGATCGGATCATGTGATTCCAATTCCTAGGCAACAATCAACGATAATTGAATCTAACAATCTAATTAGTGAACAAGAACACAATAAAATCCCTAAACTCTTACCTGACATGATGCACCAGCAAGAAAGTAGTCCTAATACGAATTTGTTGATATGATGCACAATAATCCAATACCATCACTTGCCACAATCTTACAGATTCTAATGGGAATCGACCTTATGGTTCCAGTAATGGGAAACCTAAATTGGATGCATGAGCCTAGAAATCCACATATGGCCACATGTTATCTAATAATGTTTTATTTTACACTTTAGCAGGTACATTTATCAGTTTTTACAGGATGGCTATATAACATACACTAAGGATCAACTTGCGGGACATTCTTGGAATCACATCCAATGGTCCACAATATGTTCAATTGAAGTGAAGAACTAGCCACTTGAAGAACATTTTGTACTAGTATTTTGTTGATTTTGGAACCGGCCACTTAAGTGGCATCCTTGTAATTTTTGTGTTATTTTTACCCTAATTGGAGCAAGTATAAATACTTGCTAACTAGGATTTTTGAAAAGCTTTTGAAATTTTTGAAAAGTACACATTCTTTACCGTGAGGGTTTGTCCTTGCATGCAAAAATCTCTTATCAATTTCCAAGTGAAATTGTGGCGAGACCAACTTGAGTAGATTGTGAGTAATATCAATCTACCTCTTGTTGTTTTTCAAATTGTGTTTAGTGAGCAATATCTAAGTGCAATTTGTTGGTAACTTGTCCTTGTCCACATGAATTTAGGTTCTTCATTTTCAGGTTTGAATCATTTCAAATTGAGTGGAATTCTAGTTCATTTCCATTGTTTTCCATTGATATTTATACAATTTCTTGTTCCTTACATCAATTTAACATCAATATCATAAATTTGGTGATCATTTTTGAAGTTAGTGATCATGCCAATTGTTGATTGGATTTTGTTTTTCACGCCACTTGTTGATGTGTTTGCTATCCAATTAGTAAGGCACATCAATTTGATATGAGTAAAAAATGAAGAATAAACTTCACGATAGATTTTCTTGAATATCCAAAAAGTCCCTCAATTCTTACAAAACAAAAAATATTTAGCAAAGGAAAACAAAATGTGAAAAGTCACAAATTTTCATCCGACTCGCCTACATAAGCCATTAGCTTTAGAATAAAGGTCGTGGGCCTTGCATGGTAAGCCACTAGCCTAGATGGCCAACTTAAGTTCTAAAGCTACCGACTTTGGTCATTAACACCACCAACTTAGAAAAAAGGAAGGTTGTCGGCTTAGAGAGAAGAAGGCCGCCTGCCTTTTTATTATACACTACTGGCCCAAATGGCCAGCTTTAGAGGCAAAGTCGTCGGCCTATATGGCTAGTTTAGAATGAAAGTCGCTGGCTTTTATGGTTGGCCAAAAGGCATCTACCTCTGGTTCTTGCACTTTAATTCCCCCGTTGAACAATGTTGTAGGAGTCATGATTTGATTCCTATCATCTATTCGGACTTGCGAATGATTTGTCCTCAAATTTGATGGTTCCTCTGTTTTTATTGTGCAATTGTGAGAATCCCCTAGATTGAAATTTTTAGTTCACAATTGTCTATTGTCCTAAAGTCATGGTTATCCTAAAGGCTTTTGAATCACTTGTCTCTGATTCACTCTATTTAGGTCATCCCCTAGTCCCTTCCTCTTTACTATCAAGGAGTTCTTGTTAGTGGTTTTATTGTTCTGCTAATGTGCCCAAAAGGGGATTAAGCACAATCAAATGGAACAAAAACCAACCCTAAATGCACTTTAATAATTTCGGATCAATAGGCTATAAATTTACATGATCCCTAATGAGTGCAAGGAGATCCAAATCCAATAACTAATGAACTAATCTACCATAATGAATCAAATTCCTCAATACACACTAATTAAACTTGAAATATCACGTGAATTCAAGAATATTCAGCAAAAGCACGACCGTAATCCCCCTTTATAGAAATGCAATTCACATTGACAATGATAAGCAATTGTTAATGAATAACAAGTATGATAAGTACTCAAACAAGCTCACTATTTCAAATAAAAAAAAAAACTTAATCAAATCTAACAAAGAAATGTTCCAATTCAACCCTAGATATTACACACTAGAGAAGAAAAGAAAACACAACAATTTGAAATTAATATGACTCACAATTTCAGGTGTTGCACTCGCCACAATCTCAACTCTTGGGACTGAAATTGATAAGAGGAAATTGAACTAAGAAACCCTAAGTTCTCTCATGTGAAAGTGAAGTGTTTGTTATCAAAATTTGGCCTCCTCAAAACCCTACTTAAGCAAGTAGTTATACTTGCTCCCTTTAGGGTTAGAAAGTCCATAAAATTACAACTATGCCACTTTTAAGGTGGCCAATCCTAAATGAAAATTACAAACAAATGAAAGTGTCCCAAAAGAAAATTACAACATTGATGTGCCTAAACCCACTTGGAAGCACAATCAAAAGACTCAAGAAAACAATCTCAAATCAATCACAAAACCGGTCCACCTAGTAAGCAATTCTCGTAACACCTTTGAAGATTTGATGAAAATTGTTGTTCAAATGATTCAATTGTAATCTCTAATGATAGCATTAACCAAATAACCACAAGAGAAGATGAAGTTCACATAAAATCAGATCAAAAGGAAGCAACAAACCAATGAAATCCACTTTCCCTTCGAATCACTAGTTCACGCCAACAATAACAAGGAAGTATGAAATCCAAGTGCCCAATGAAACAATCAATCTTACAAGATTGATGTTTACGAAAATAAAATCACAATTAGATCTAAGAAAGATCCAAATCTACCCTAGATATGACTCACTAGAGAAGAAATGAACATACGACAAAATTGAATTGATATGACTCACAATTCGCCTTCGTTGCACTCGCCACAATTCCAATTCTTGGGTTAAAATTGATAAGAGTTTGGAACTAAGGAAAGAACCCTAATTCACACGTGAAATGTGCTCTCAAATGTGTAAAAATTAGCCTCCTCAAACCCTCTCTTAAGCAAGTATTTATACTTGCTACTCCTAGGGTTAAAAGTGCTCAAAATTACAAGTTTGCCACTTTTAAGGTGGCTAACCCTAAATGAAAATTACAAGGAAATAAAAGTGTCCCAAAACCAAAATACAACCAGAATAGTTCATAAAACAATTACAAGATACAAAATAACATAAGTCTTCATGATCCAATGCCTCGGAAAAGAAAACAATCGCAATGGGTCTTTAATTGTCATATTGAAAAATGTTCTGTGTCCAACAGGAGTTGTAGGACATATTGGCATCCCATGGAGAATTATCATTGTACCTGTAAGATTATTCTCAAATTTTTATTAGTAATAAAGACATAGGGTAAAATATGAGCAATTTGGATCATCATCCAAATTGGGTTCTGGAAAGGTCGATAGTGTCAGAGATTTTCCCATCATCTCCTCGGGCTTCTGAAAGATTTGCCCTCAAATCTAGAGGATCAGTTGTGGAACTGAACCCTAATATCTCTGTTGTCCTACTCTTCCATCTAACAATGGTAGTGGATGGATTTCTGATCTGTTTCTGAAACCCCTGGACCTCAGATGGAGTCATCAATAATAAAACTATGCGTGACTCGCCCATGCTGAACATGTAGGTATTTTCAAACCCATCATGTATCACCCGTTGATCATACAACCAAGGCTGACCCAACAGTAAATGGAATGCATGCATAGGGACTATATCACACAGGATCTCATCATGATAATTCTGCCCGACATTCACAGGAACCTTTGCCCTAAGGGTAACATGCATACTACCTCTATTATCTAACCAATGCAAGTGATATGGACTAGGATGTGGGATAGTAGACAGTTGTAATTTGCCTACTAGCACAGCAGATATAACATTCGTGCAACTACCACTATCGATGATGAGTACACAAAGGTTACCTCTGATTCTGTAAGAGGTGTGAAATATGTTCTCCCTCTGAATATCACTGGTATCAGGAGATATAGATAAAGCCCTGCGTAACACATTAAGGGATAGATATTTTCCTCCTGTATGCTCCTCAGGCGCGTTTGCAGTCTGATCATCATAATATTCCTACAGTGCTGTTGGTAGATCTATAGGTTCAATCTAATCATGATCATCTTCAATATCCTCCCAGTGTCTTCCATAACAGTCATCACCCTCTTATTTGGACACTGTGCAGCCATATGCCCAAATCCCATGCATTTAAAGCATTTTATCTAGCGCGCTTTCCCATTAGTAGATCCGGGAACAATTTGCCTCATTTCTAGGGCCATGACCTCTTTACCCTTCCCAATGGGTAAATTTTCTCTCATAATAGTTGGGGTAATAGTGTCCACTGCCTTTACTCCCTCACCTACCGCCTTTGTTCCCCCTGATCAACTGTCAGCCGATATGGGTCTATTAACAGTACTAGGCCTACTACTCAGGGCCCTAAAGAAGTTGGACCTCCTTTGTCTCTCTATTTTTAAGGCCAACTGAATAGCCTCATCAAGTGTATTATAGCGCTGCAATTCAACAATACACGCTATTTCATATTTTAGACCTGAGACAAAACGTGCTACAGTTTGTTCTGTAGGCTCAACGGACCCACACCTAATCATAAGGGTCTCAAACTCCTGCACATAATCATCCACTGTTTTGCCTCCCTGCCTCAATGTTTGTAGTCGCATAAACAGCTCCTGTTTGTAGTGCTTAGGAATGAACCTTTTCCTCAGTAATCTTTTCATGTCCCTCTAGGTCTGAACCTCAGCCTCTCCATCCCGACGCCTGCTGATAATCAAATTCTTCCACCAGAGTGCAGCGTACCCTACAAACTCAACAGCAGCCAATCGGACCTTAGTACTGTCATCGATCTCATAACATTCGAAGAGACCTTCGACCTTGTCTTCCCAGTCTAAGTATTCATCTGTTGATCCCTTGCCATCATAGGATGGCATCTGTAGTTTCACATATTCCAAACCCCGAGGTGGCCTGAAATCCCTATTCTGATTTGGGTTTACCCTAAAATTATCATCCCTTTCTTCCCTATATGGAAGATGCTCCTCACCCATCCTTCTATTCAAATTCCCATCTCCCATTACTCTATCTCGATGAGAATTTTGTGGAGCTACTTGAGGTGGTGCCGGCCGGTTTACCACTGGTGGTTGTGGTAATGTCATTCTGTCAACTCTAGTTGCCAGTGTAGCAACTATGGTAGTAAGATCCTGGAGTTGTTCTTCCAAAGTTCTCCTACCTTCCACATTACGACCCTGACCTCCACCAACCTGACTATTGGCTTCATCACCAATTCCTCCATTCACACTATCATTCGACATAGTTGTAGACTCCCGTTTACTGATCCTCAAAACAATTTGAATCAAGGGCACACACTCCACTACTACACTCCCTTTAACTCTACATAATAGCAACTACAAAAAAGAAAAACAAACAAACCCACTTAACTTTACAATTATGTTATTGCAACTCACGTGGAGTACTCTTCTCCACAACACGTCACAACAACATGGTGTAACAAATTTAACTTCTACAAGCCACTCCCATGGCAACACACAAGTGACAACAACAATAAATTTGATTCACTTCTATAGCAACAACACAAGTGGCAATAATAACAAATATGCTTCCACTTTCCACGGCATGGATGACAACAAAAACAAATATGTTACTTTCCACAAATGTATTCCGAATTCCACAATAGGCAGCAACTTCAATTTGAAATTCAAACCACTTCACTAATTGCAAGCCTTCTTCAATTGGTAAGCAATGAATTCAAATTCAAATAGCACTCATTAACTCCCACAACTTAATGGCATGTGTTTGAATTCAAAAAGATTCCTTACTAATCAAAACTCAATGTAAATCTGTAAATTGCACTTCTCTAATTCACAATTACACAATGGAAGTCACAACAAGAACCTACACATCCTCCTTCACGCCACAACAAGTGACGACAAGGATTGGTAAGTTTTCAAGTTCAAAAGTTGTTGAATTAAACAACACTTCTATGCTTCTGCTCTTCCACAAAAATTCTTGATCATAAAATGATACAACAACCTTCCCAATCGAACTCCAACAAACAGCAAATTAAATTCCAAGCCAACGTAATTTCGCAAGCTCAAAACCACAAAAACAACACAATTTGCGGTTTCAATTGATCAACCCTAATTGAAGATTAATTTCACGAAATCAAATACAATCAATCCCTTCTCTCAACATGTGCTCTGATACCAAAAAGATGATGTGCCTAACCCACTTGTAAGCACAATCAAAAGACTCAAGAAAATAATCTCAAATTAATCACAAAATCGGTCCACCTAGTAAGCAATTCTCGTGACACCTTTGAAGATTTGATGGAAATTGTTGTTCAAATGATTCAATTGTAATCTCTAATGATAGAATTAACCAAATAACCACAAGCGAAGATGAAGTTAACGTAAAATCATATCAAAAGAAAGCAACAAACCAATGAAATCCACTTTCCCTTTCAATCACTAGTTCACGCCAACAATAACAAGGAAGTATGAAATCCAAGTGCTCAATGAAACAATCAATCTTACAAGATTGATGTTTACGAAAATAGAATCACAATTAGATCCAAGAAAGATCCAAATCTACCCTAGATATGACTCACTAAAGAAGAAATGAACATATAACAAAATTGAATTGATATGACTCACAATTCGCCTTCGTTGCACTTCCCACAATTCCAATTCTTAGGTTAAAATTGATAAGAGTTTGGAACTAAGGAAAAAACCCTAATTCACACGTGGAATGTCCTCTTAAATCTGTAAAAATTAGCCTCCCCAAACCCTCTCTTAAGCAAGTATTTATACTTGCTACTCCTAGGGTTAAAAGTGCTCAAAATTACAAGTTTGCTACTTTTAAGGTGGCTAACCCTAAATGAAAATTACAAGGAAATAAAAGTTTCCCAAAACCCAATTACAACCAAAATAGTTCATAAAACAATTACAACATACAAAATAACATAAGTCTTCATGATCCAATGCCTCGGAATAGAAAACAATCGCAGCGGGTCTTTGATTGTCATCCTGAAAAATGTTCTATGTCCAACAGGAGTTGTAGGACATATTGGCATCCCATGGAGAATTATCATTGTACCTGTAAGATTATTCTCAAATTTTTATTAGAAATAAAGACATAGGGTAAAATATGAGCAATTTGGATCATCATCCAAATTGGGTTCTGAAAAGGTCGACAGTGTTAGAAATTTTCCCATCAAGGTATAATAACAATTACAAAGTATAAAAATAATATAAATCTTCAAGAGCCAATGCTTCAAAGTGAAATCAATCGCAACTGGCTTTTGGATGCAAATATGATGATGTCCCGTAGCCATCAACTAATGTAAGTCATTTAGCATCTCATGGAGAAATATTATTGTATCTGTAAGATTATTACTCAAATATTTATTAGATAAGAGAAATAGAGTGAAATATGAGCGATTTAGATCATCATCTAAATCAAGTTCTGAGAGCACCTATGGTGCTAGAAAATTTCCCATCATCTCCTCGGGCTTTTGAAAGATTTGCCCTCAAATCTAGAGGGAAATTTTTAGAATTGAACCCAAACATCTCTATTAACCTATTCTCCCGGTTACTAGATGTAGTGGAAGTAGTTCTGATCTGCTCCTTGAACTGGTGTACCTCAGATGGAGTTATAAGTGATAGTACTATTTGAGACCCTCCTATACTGAACATATAGGTGTTCCTGAATCCATCATGTAACACCTTCCAATCAAACATCCAAGGCCTACCCAACAGCAAATGGAATGCATCCATAGGAATTACATGACATAGAATCTCATTGTGATATTTCTGTACAACACTCGCAAGCACCTTCGCCCTTAGCGTAACATGCATACTGTCCCGATTGTCCAACCAATGCAAGTCATAAGGGCTAGGATGTGGACTAATAGATAAATATAATTTGTCTACTAGTGCAATAGATATAACATTCGTGCAACTACTACTATCAATGATGAGTACACAAAGGTTACCTCTGATCCTAACTACCACTATCAATGATGAGTACACAAAGGTTACCTCTGATCCTACAAGAAGTATGGAATATGTTCTCCCTCTATATGTCATTAGCATCAAGAGATAAGGTTAAAGTCTTGCATAATACATTAATAGGTAGATATTGTTCACCTATACGCTTCTCATGTGTTTCTATAGTCTGGTCATCATAATACTCCTGCAGTGCTACAAATAGGTCTATAGGCTCAGCCTGTTCCTCCTCAACCTCAACATCTTCCCCAGGGCCCTCTATAACAGTCATCACCTTCTTATTTAGACACTATGCTGCCTTATGCCCAAATCCCATGCACTTAATGCATTTGATTTGGTGTCCTTTTCCACTAGTAGATCCGGGAACAGTCTACCTCACATCTAGTGTTATTACCTCTGTACCTTTCCTAGAGGGTATATTTTCTCTAGTAGTGCTAAGGGTAGTTTTATCCACTGCTCTCACTATCTCACCAACTGCCTTTGCCCCTCCTGATCAACCGTCAGCTACCAAGGGTCTGGTAGTAGTTTTGGGCCTGCTACTCGAAGCCTTAAACAAGTTGGACTTCCTTTGCCTCTTCACTTTCAAGGCCAACTAAATAGCCTCATCAAGTGTACTATAGCGCTGTAGCTCAACAACACACGCTATCTCATATTTCAGCCCTAAGACAAAGCGTGCTACCACTTTGGGGATTAGAACTCCTATTGAGAATATAATGGCAACGTAAGAGGTAGTCAAATCATGTCCAATCAAAATTCAAGGATAGCTTGTGAACATAGACATAATTGTGATACCCATGCACAAGTATAGAATAATCATAGGAATATATTGGATGTCTGAGGTCTATGGTATGGTAAATTACTTGAAAAAGGAAGTAACCTTTAATACCATAGATGGAAGTAGGGCAACTTTTGAAGGAAAACTAGCTTGCTTAAGACAACAATTGAATCATGTGGAACTAATTGCTGAGGAGGAACATCAAGAAATAATCGAATGCTTAGCTTATGCTCCTGAGAAGAAAAAGAATGATCTTGAGCTTGAAAACATAAAAGTGGTTAGAGAATTTTCTGATGTATTTCCTGATGAATTGCTTAAATTACCACTAGAAAGGGAAATAAACTTTACTATTGACCTGATGCTTGGAATTGAGCTAATCTCCAAGACACCATATAGAATGCCTCCTATTGAGTTAAGAGAATTGAAAACTCAATTACAAGAATTGTTGAACTAAGGATTCATAAGACCTAGTGTTTCACCTTAGGGAGCCCCTGTTTTGTTTGCTAAAAAGAAAGATGGATCATTAAGACATTGCATTTATTACCATGACCTGAATAAGGTTATAATTAAAAACAAGTACCCCCTTCCTCACATTGATGACTTATTGATGTGCCTAAAACCAAGATTAAGCACATAAAAGACTTAAGAAAAACAATCTCAAGTCAAGGCAAAAACCGGATCCACAAGGCTAAATCACGCGAACCCTAATGAAGATATGATGAAATCCAAATGTCCAATGATATAATTATAATACCACAATGATAATATCATCTAACAACACTCTAATCTCATATAATCTGCGCAAATAATCCACAAATTCAAAAGAAAACCTCAATTATAAGAATTCCTTTCCAATAGAGAAGAACACGTTTTCAAGTGGATTCTTCAATGATGATCTGAATCTAATTGCTAAGTACTTCAAATAAACACAATATTTTGTGAACAATAAGATGTATTTCTGATCAAGAACTATCTCAATTCAACCCTAGATATGACACACTAGAGAAGAAAAGAAATCACAACAAAATGAAATTGATATAACTCATAATTTCAAGATGTTGTACTTGCCACAATTTCAACTCTTGGGATTGAAATTGATAAGAGTTTAGATGACAATTAGGAACCCTAATTCTCGCGTGAAAGGTAGTGTTTAATATGCAAAAATAAGCTCCTCAAACCCTCTTGATAAGTCGCAAAATACCCTTATCTAGAGTAAAGAAATTGTGCTTTATTGTTGATTATTTAGACGATTTGTTGAAGAAAAGGATGCTTAATGGAATGAATGTTAATTTCAGGATCTTCTAGAGTATTTTGGAGCTAAGGGAAGGAGTTTTGAAGAGTCGGATCATGTTTGGAAGGAATTGGATACATTACATGTGAAGAGAAAGAATTTTGGAAAGTACACAAGCGAGATACACGCCCATGTACTTTGCTTATGTATACTGAAGCGGATGTCTGGAAAGTACACGAGCAAAGTACACGCCCATGTACTTTGCTTATGTATCTAATTTTGGCAGCCGTTCAACGATATTTCAAATACACAACCAATGTACACTCCCATGTACTTGCTTGTGTATATTCACCTAAGGACACTTGGAAGCAAGCATGAGATACACGAACGAGATACACTACTCGTGTATATATCCAACCAGGTTATATGTATAAATAGACCGTAAGTTTGCCCTAGAAAGGAGGTTACGAATTTTTTATTTTCTCTGACTCTCATAACAGCAAGGGAAAGAAGATTCTACCGATTCCAAGGGAGATTGAAGACCCACGAAGAAGAAGATTCTATCTTTAAGGGTTGTGACTATGAATTTTATCTATTCTTCTAGTAATTGCATTTCTTTTGTCCAATTTATGGAGGAGTAGACCCTAGATCTAGATTTTATTTGAAACTTCTCTGTCATGTGATGAAGATTTGGTCATTAATGCGAAGTTGTTGACTTTCTTATGATTAATTGCATGCCCTTTAATTGTTTCTTAGATTCATAGATCCAGAATATGAATTTATGCATGATATCATATTAGTTAATTGAGAAATTGCTCTTATGATTAGATTTAATGCAATTAATGAGATTTGATTGTTCTTCTAGAGATAGGAAACAAGAGTCTTCTGTTTACATCGATTATTTTAATGCGAATTCATGTGCTTTATGCAATTCTAGGTTGCTATTAACTAAGGAGAGATCCTATTTGATAAACCTAGGATTAGATAGGTTAATATACTTGAGAAAGTAGTTAACTTGACTAGAGAATTCGACAGTATAAGAAGTCAATTACGACAATCTTCATAAATCTAATGAATTACATGATAGAGAAGGAGTAGAATAAGATCTAGGTTGCTTTTGTTAATTGATAAATCTTCAGAACCATTGTTGTTAGTGAGTTATTAGTTTTAAGATTAGAGTAATTAAGTTTCAACCAACATATTTAAGCGGTGGTTAGATAATAGGAATGGACTTAGTACTAGTAGTTGGTGTATCTCTGAGGGACGACCTTGTGCTTACTCGCTATATGACGCTATGATAGGTGCACTTGCCTATTGCTTCGTAGTAGGATTAAGAACAAGAATTCAATTTATTAAAACTATGATTGGCAACGATCAAGTTTTTGGCGCCGTTGCCGGGGATACTCCAATATTAGAAACACTCTTTACTTATTAATTTAACCAATTTATTTCTTTCTTATCTTTTTTCCCTTTTCTTCCTGAGAATTTGGAGCTCATAATTGATTTGTATTATGTTTACAGTGCATGACCAGAAGTCGCTCCAAGGAACTTGCTCTTTTTAATCCTGAGCCAGAGAAAATTATTCGTCGTTATCAGAAAAAGCAACACTCGACTGGGTCAACATCATTTGGTATTTAAGGAGAATCACTGAAGGAAGAAATGGCTGATCAAGTCAATAATCGTGCTCAAGAGCTGAATCAAGGAAATGTTGTTGTGGATCCCCCAAATCATCTACCGATTGATAATAGAGATGGCCGAGTTAATGAACCACCTAGAACCAATTCTGATTTTGCCAGGCCAAACTTGATAGGTGTTAGCTCCAACATGGTCCGTCCTCGAGTGGAGGCAAATAATTTTGAACTTAAGCCTGTTGTGATTTAGATGGTGCAGCAATATACTCAATTTGATGGTTTACAGGATGAAGATCCAAATGCGCATATCCAACTCTTTCTGGAGATATGTAATACCTTCAAATTTAATGGAGTTAGTGATGATGCGATCCGCCTCAGGCTCTTCCCATTCTCTTTGAAAGGCAAGGCTAAGTAGTGGCTGAATTCTTTACCGAGGAACTCCATTACTACATGGCAAGGTCTGATTAAGAAGTTTATGGACAAATTCTTCCCTCCTTCAAAGACCGCTAAACTTCGAGCTGAGATTCAATCTTATCATTAATACGACATGGAGACGTTGTATGAAACCTGGGAGAGATTCAAGGACTCAATGCGGAAATGCCCACACCATGGGATCCCAGGGTGGCTTCAAGTTCAGATATTTTATAATGGGTTAAACTATCAAACGAGACAAACAGTAGATGCCGCAGCTGGTGGCACCTTGAACCATAAAACTCCTGAAGAAAGTTTGACTCTTTTTGAAGACATGGCCGTGAATAATTATGAATGGTCACATGGTAGGGGCAGAGAAAAGAAGGTGGCAAGCATTCTTGAAGTGGATGTGGCTACTTCTATCATGTCCAAAGTTGAGGCTTTATCTAGAAAGATCGACGGGCTGGCTGTCTCACAACATCAGCTGGCTATTGTGGAAGCCTCAGGTGGTGAGGAAGGGTAAACAGAGCAAGTGGATTATTTGGGAAACCCAATTCGGCCCCAAAACAATCTATACAGCAATACTTATAACCCAGGATGGAGAAAACACCTAAATTTTTCTTGGACTAACAACAATAATATTCAGAAAGGCAATCCAAATCCTCCACCAGGTTATCAGAGGCCAATGGTCCAGAGTTCCAAACCGCCACTTGAAGATCTCCTCACAAAATTCATCAAGGATTCAGAAGACAGACAGATGTCCTTAGATTTGATTCTAGAAAATCAGGACTTGGCTCTGAGGAATCATGAGGCATCAATACACAATCTTGAAAACCAGGTCGGTCAGATAGCTAAGCTTCTGTCAAAGAGATCTCAAGGTTCACTACCGGGAAACACGGAAACCAACCCTAAAGAACATGTTAAAGCTGTCACATTACGAAGTGGTAAGGAACTATAACCAAAGGTTCAAGAAGAAGAGAGTCGGGTGACTAAACCAGTAAAAGAACAAGTAGTTCTCAAAGAAGGGGGAAAGCATTCAGAGAAATCACCTAAAGAGAAATCATCACCTCCATTAATCCCAGAATACAAGCCCAATGTTCCTTATCCAGCACGACTCAAGAAGGACATAATAGATGAGCACTATGGCAGATTTTTAGAGATATTCAAGCAATTGCATATCAACCTTCCACTGGTTGAGGCATTATCACAAATGCCACGATATGCAAAACTTTTGAAAGAGTTGCTATTGAACAAAAGGAAGCTTGAAGAGTTCTCCACTGTAACTTTAGGAGGAGAATGCTCTGCGGTAATTCAGAACAAACTCCCAAAGAAGTTAAAAGATCCTGGGAGCTTTACCATCCCTTGCCTGATAGGGAATTTATTTAAAGAACGGGCATTGGCTGATTTGGGAGCCAACATTAATTTGATGCCATACAAGATGTTCCAGAAATTGGGTATTGGAGAGCCGAAACCGACCAAAATGAGTCTTCAGTTAGCCGATCGATCAGTCAAATTCCCGAGAGGAGTAGTTGAAGATGTATTAGTGAAGGTGCGGGACTTCATCTTCCCGATGGATTTCGTCATCCTTAACATGGAAGCAGATGTGGAGGTCCCTCTTATATTGGGGAGGCCATTTTTTGCTACTGCTAGAGCCATAATTGATGTTGGGGATGGGAAGTTAGTGTTGAGGGTGGGAAATGAAAAGGTCATAGTGAAAATGCCTGACGTCCTTAAACAAAGCCTGCACCATGATGATATATGTTATGCAATCGACTACCTCGACTTCGCAGTTTCGGATTCATTGTAAGACCTATTGATTGGTGATGCATTAGAATTGTGTTTGATGAATGGGGAGAAAGAGCAACCTGAAAATATGGCGATTAGAGCAGTTGTCAATCAGCTTAATAATAATCCTGAGTTGAGAGAAGAAAGAAGCTTTAAAGGTATGAATAGATCCACCATTCAAAGATCGAAACCTTCAATTGAGGAACCACCTAAGCTAGAATTGAAACAACTGCTAGACTACCTTCAATATGCATTTTTGGAAGAAGATTCTAAACTTCTAGTCATAATTGCATCAAATCTGGATCAAGATCAGTGGGAAAGGTTATTGCATGTCCTGGGGCAACACAAGAAAGCAATTGCATGGAAAATTGCAGATATAAAGGGGATTAGCCCTTCGTTTTGTACACACAAAATTTTGATGGAAGATTGTGTCAATCCAGTGGTACAACTGCAGCGCCGACTTAATCCTAATATGAGAGATGTTGTAAAAAAGGAAGTCACCAAATTGCTTGATGCAGGAATGATCTACCCGATTTTTGATAGCTCATGGGTGAGCCCCATTCAAGTAGTTCCGAAGAAAGGCGGTATGACAGTGGTACCGAATGAAAAAAATGAACTCATCCCGATGAGAACTGTCACTGGATGGAGATTTTGTATAGATTACCGCAAGCTAAATGATGCAACTTGAAAGGATCATTTTCCTCTTCCATTTGTGGACCAAATGCTTGAAAGGTTAGCTGGTCATGCATATTACTGTTTCCTCGATGGGATGTCTGGATATTTTCAGATTCCTATCGCACCCAAAGACCAGGAAAAGACGACATTCACATGCCCTTTTGGGACCTTCGCTTATCGACGCATGCCTTTCAGATTATGCAACGCTCCAGCCACCTTTCAGCGATGCATGATGGCTATTTTTGAGGGTATGGTAGGAGACAAGATGGAAGTATATGTGGATGATTTTTTTGTTTTCGGGAATTCTTTTGATGAATGTCAACACCATCTTGAGTTAGTGTTGCAACGTTGTGAAGATACTAACTTGGTCCTAAATTGGGAGAAGTGTCATTTTATGGCAAAAGAAGGTATTGTTTTGGGTTATAAAATCTCCAAGAAAGGCATTTTCAAGGTGAATGGCTAAAGGCTTAAGCATTACTTTGGGGACAAAACAGTTTTGGAATAAAAGGAGGAGCTGAACCTCATTCTCATCTCCATTTGAGCTCCACCGGTTCATTACGTCGAGCTAACGACGTTAAACAACAGCGCTTCTTGGGAGGTAACCCATGTTGCTTAGGTAAGTTTCTTTTTTCTTTTTTTTTCTTTATTATCATCTGTTGTTTTGGAGTAACTTTTACAGGACAACAAGCTACAAATGGGCTAACCAAGTTTGGATTCTATGAAAGTCACCTTAATAGAGCTTCTTTTAAGCTCTAAGTGTGGGGAAATTAAGGATGGGAGACCTTTTCAAGGGAATGCAAGATGAAGTGATGACAGGTATGTACTTTGATCTGCACAATCGGGTACACTAGTGGTGTATCCGGTTTCTCACACACGCCAGAGGGTGTCTAAATTGACTTTGCAATACAAAAGGGGAATACATCATGGTGTGGCCTCTCGTGCACTTAAAAAAATGCTCATTGTGTACATATCAGAGATACACGAATAACGTACATGCTCGTGTACCTGGTTGTGTATCTGACCCACAGAAGGCACAATTCGATACACGAACAAGGTACACGCTCGTGTACCTGGTGGTGTATCTGACCCACAGAACACCCCCTTTATATACACGAACAAGGTACACGCTCGTGTACCTGGTCGTGTATTTGACTCACAGAATGCTCTCCTATGATACACGAACAAGGTATACGCTCATGTACCTGGTCGTGTATCTAACCCACAGAATGCTCTCCCACGATACACGAATAAGGTACACGCTCGTGTACCTGGTCGTGTATTTAACCCACAGAAAGGAATCCAAAGTACATGACCGTGTACTTTGGTCGTGTATCTATTTTTTCTGCTCGTACTATAAAAGGACTCCTCACTTCACTCTGCCATTTACACGACCCATTCTCCATTCGTGTATTTGACCCACTCACTCCCACTTTACTCTTCCATACCGTAGTTGTTCTTTCCACACCATAAATTTCTTCCGTTTCAAGGACTCAAGGTAAGTAAGTTTTCTCTTCTTCTTCTTCAATACTTATTGCAATACGGTTGTTGTTCGGTTTTCTTTTATGACTACCATACATGCTTGCATCTATGATGATGGTATGATGAGTGATTTCGCAGTTTAGAAGTCGATTATTGATAGATTTGTAGACATTTTGAACTCACGTGAATGCATGTTTGATTGATGTCACGAGTGGCTGCCAAACAAGTGAATCGATAGTTAGGGTTTGAACATGAATATTTGGGACTTTGATTTTGTGGGTTTCTGGAACAATGTTGTTGTGTTTCTTTCCCAATCTTCTTCTTAGAAACCAAGTTATAAGGCCATCTTTTTTTTTTTATGATCACTAAACTATCTCAACTAGCTTCTTAGAATCAAGATTCGAACTTTATTGTTTAAGGATGCTTTGGGTGTGTTGTAGTTACATTTTTTGCCTTCAGGAAGGTGGATTGATAATATACTAAAGCCACAAGACCTGATTTTGAGCGTTCCTATGGTAATTTGTGCATGTATGAGATGAGTAGATACACAATCAGGTACACAATCGTGTACTTTGGTTGTGTATCCCAACTGCGCTATCTTCCTCCTTATTTCAGAAACCCAATGCAAGTCCTATCATTTTCTTTGTGTAATTGACGACCCTAACTTATTTTGAGACCATTGTATTCTTGAATGATAAAGACATTAGGGACAATGTCTCAATCTAAGTGTGGGGAAGGGGATACTAAAGAAATTTGATAAGGGTTGTGCTGAATTGTATAAGTCATTCAAAATTTTTCCCTATTTTTTCTTCTTTTTGCTTGATAATCGAATTTTGAAATCATGATTGCAAATTACGTAGTATATTAGCATTTAGTGAATGAATTCCTCTAAAAGAGTGTTGTGCATGTCATCTTTGTCTTCTTTGGAACATTGATACTTAGTCAAAGTTATGGGATAAAATCGCTGTGAAACTCAAAGATCTTGAGAGCCATTTAATCTTTCATGAAAGGGCAAATGAAATGATTCTCTTGGTGATCCTTCTTAGAAGATCTCTTTAAAGTAATAATTTAATGAAAGCATGTTATACTTGAAAAATAAAGGATTGGTTAGTATAGGCAGGCTTTGGTCCCTTAGAAGAGCGAAGTTTGACTCCGCTACTAACTAGTCAAAATAATAAGTTAAGGTAATAGAGGTTCGATGGGGTTCCTTTAAAACCTGGTCACCTAAAGTTGTCTGGCCTGGGATCGGCCGACAAAGGAAATTACCGTAATAAAATGAAATACCATAAAGGCAAAAGTTGAGAGGGTCCTATAACTCGAGTAATTAAGCCCATAGGAACGCCCTCAATTGAGGGGATAACGTTCGTTAACATAGGTAACGAGCCTAGGATTATTGGCTGAAAACTCGTTACATGGGTTGCAAGATCCTAAACAAAAAAAAGAAAGGGATGAAACCAGTGAACTATTACAAAGAATAAAATCTTTGAAGAGATCAACCAAAAAGGAAGAGGAATCCAGGGGAAACATCGATGCAATGTATTTTCATTATTGATTGCTTTACTAAGAGAGATAATTGAGAAGATTATAGACTCTTTAGTGGTGGTTGAAATGTACCACGTTTCCTTTTACTCTAATTGATCTTGTGCCTAATTTTGATCATGAAAGCCATTGTTAAATGACAAGGGTAAAGATTGGTCTACTCTGATTAATCCTAGAAATTTGACTAAAGTATCTTTGTTACAATACTTTCATGACAAGGTGAGAAGCACACTCATTAGATTGAGGGATTGCATTGAGCTTTAAAGATTAAATTCATAAATGTTAATGTGTGAGTAGTATTATTTGGTAACGACAATCATGATTAATGAGAAGTTTGATTAATGTTTTATTTTGCTTGAGGACAAGCAAAGACTTAAGTGTGAGGAAGTTTGATAAGTCGCAAAATACCCTTATCTAGAGTAAAGAAATTGTGCTTTATTTTTGAATTTTTAGATGATTTGTTGAAGAAAAGGATGCTTAATGGAATGAATGTTAATTCTAGGATCTTCTAGAGTATTTTTGAGCTAAGGGAAGGAGTTTTGAAGAGTCGGATCAAGTTTGGAAGGAATTGGATACATTACATGTGAAGAGAAAGAATTCTGGAAAGTACACAAGCGAGATACACGCCCATGTACTTTGCTTGTGTATACTGAGGCGGATGTTTGGAAAGTACACGAGCAAAGTATACACCCATGTACTTTGCTTGTGTATCTAAGTTTTGCTACTGTTCAACGATGTTTCAAATACACGACCAATGTACACTCCCATGTACTTGCTCTTGTATATTCACCTAAGGACACTTGGAAGCAAGCATGAGATACACGAACAAGATACACTACTCATGTATCCACTCGTGTATATATCCAACCGGGGTATATGTATAAATAGACCGTTAGTTTGCCCTAGAAAGGAGGTTACGAATTTTTTATTTTCTTTGACTCTCATAACAGCAAGGGAAAGAAGATTCAGTCGATTCCAAGGGAGATTGAAGACCCACGAAGAAGAAGATTCTATCTTTAAGGGTTGTGACTATGAATTTTATCTATTCTTCTAGTAATTGCATTTCTTTTGTCCAATTTATGGAGGAGTAGACCCTAGATCTAGATTTTATTTGAAACTTCTCTGTCATGTGATGAAGATTTGGTCATTAATGCGAAGTTGTTGACTTTCTTATGATTAATTGCATGCCTTCAATTGTTTCTTAGATTCATAGATCCGGAATATGAATTTATGCATAATATCATATTAGTTAATCGAGAAATTGCTCTTATGATTAGATTTAATGCAATTAATGAGATTTGATTGCTCTTCTAGAGATAGGAAACAAGAGTCTTCTATTTACATCGATTATTTTGATGCGAATTCATGTGCTTTATGCAATTTTAGGTTGCTATTAACTAAGGAGAGATCCTATTTGATAAACCTAGGATTAGATAGGTTAATATACTTGAGAAAGTAGTTAACTTGACTAGAGAATTCGACAGTATAAGAAGTCAATTACGACAATCTTCATAAATCTAATGAATTACATGATAGAGAAGGAGTAGAATAAGATCTAGGTTGCTTTGGTTAATTGATAAATCTTCAGAACCATTGTTGTTAGTGAGTTATTAGTTTTAAGATTAGAGTAATTAAGTTTCAACCAACATATTTAAGCGGCGGTTAGATAATAGGAACGGAGTTAGTACTAGTAGTTGGTGTATCTCTGAGGGACGACCTTGTGCTTACTCACTATATTACGCTACGATAGGTGCACTTGCCTATTGATTCGTAGTAAGATTAAGAACAAGAATTCAATTTATTAAAACAACGATTGGCAACGATCACCTCTCTTAAGCAAGTATTTATACTTACTACTCGTAGGGTTAAAAAGTGCTCAAAATTACAAGTTTGCCACTTTTAAGGTGGCTAACCTTAAATGAAAGTTACAAGGAAATAAAAGTGTCCCAAAATGATTACAACATAAATAGTCCATGCAAATGAAAAATACATAAAAGAAATTGATCTTTAAGATGCCGGTCTTCTATAGGATTCATCGGCTCAACTCATCGCCGGTATAGGTCGGTCCATGGATAACCCACAAGCTGAGTTTGAGTGAGTTTGTCCATTGCCCTGTAAAGCATGATAAGTCTTCCTGTTGGAATATAAAATACATGAATAAGATAAAAGAGGTTAGTAAATGAATAATTCCAAGGTCGATTTGTTCAAAATGGGTCCTCATCGCCAAGATTCGAAATCCTTTAATTCTTGCCCTAATGATAAGTCTTGTCGGATTTTGATTCCTATCATCTCCTCGGGCCTCAAAAAGATTTGTCCTCAAATCTGGTAGATCAAATGCAGTAGAGACTCTATTTTCTAAAAGCAATCCATGTGAAGAAGTATCTCTACAGAATCCCAATATCTGAAATACCATATTAGGTGATTGTTTTCTCTCCTCTATTTCTAAGATGTATCTCATCTGCAACACAAACAAGGACTCATTATCTACTGATGTCTCCCCTGTCTCAACCCATTCCATTGATTTTGTTTCCTCTTTTTCTAACTCATCTATATGATGTTGATCCTCATGGTCTTCTAATGGTTGGCCCAACTGCTCATTACCCTCTAAAACCTCTGAAGGTGAACATAACTGTCTCTAAACAGTTTAACTCTCTGGTGGTCTGCTCGTCTGACTATGATCAACAAGATCCTCTGAAGGTTGGCACATCAGTGTCTGACAAATTTTATGCTCTAAGGGTTGGCTCGTGTCACTAGAGCCCTCAAGAACCTTTGAAGGTTGGCATACCTGCGTCTACACAGTTTGGTCCTCTGAAGGTTTGATCATGTGGCTATGATCCTCAAGATTCTGTGATGGTTGTTTTATCTGTCTTTGCATCTCATGGACCTCTGATGGTGACATAGGGTTCAATACTATACATTTACCATCCTTTTTAAACATATAAGTATTTATATGCCCATCATGTAATACCATCCTGTCATACAACCATGGTCTACCAAGTAATATATGGGATGCACAAAGAGGAAGAATATCACATTTAAGCTCATCATAGTACTTGTCACCTATATTGAAGGGTACCCTAGCCCTTTGGGTCACACAAAGACCATCCTGATCATTCAACCAATGTAATGTATAGGGTTTAAGATGTGAGATAGTTTCAAGTTTCAACTTCGATACTAATGATGCAGCTACAACATTAGTATAACTACCACCAACAATAATAATTGCGCACAAGTTTCCTTGTATCCTACAAGAAGTATGGAACAAGTTTTCTCTTTGTCCCTCATCAATGGTTTGAAAGGAAGTCAAGTCTCAATGCAATATGTTAGTAGACAAATACAACTCACTTGACATTTTTGCTTACTAATTTCAACAACCTCAATACATTTCACCACACCACGACAACACACCCTTACACACCCATAATGCTCACACTCAACCAATACAAGAAATGTTTATTGGTACTTCAAATAAAGTTAAGTGAGATAATTGAAGCACAAATAAAGACTTCCAAGTAGTTAAGAAATTAAATTCAACTAACAAGTGTTGAAGTAATAAGTTCAATTACTTTCACACTTTAATGTTTGTTTTAGAATTCAAATTCTACTACTTCAATTTTCCTTTCTTGCCACGATTTCACACCTACAATTGATCTTGATGTGCAGCACCTTAATCCACACAACTCCACAACATGGCAACAAATTCAAATAAACATCCTTAATGCACTTTCCACAAATGGTAATAATCAAATTTCAAATTCAAATGGAACACAATCAATACCACTTAATAACTTCCTCAACTTAATGGATGTGTTTGAATTTCAAATAAATTCCCTATTATCCCACACAATGCAATTCTGAAAATTGTACACTTCCACTTCCAATTTGCAAAACACAACACCACACAAACACCTTCACACATACGATGCACTTCTTCACTTCTACACAATTTATCAACCGCAACTTACAACAACTTACACGTCACATGCAACACAAAACTTTTTCAATTCATTACTCTTTCTCAAAGCAATTCCAAGGATAATCACATTGCAAAATTCTTCACTTCAAATACAAATCCAATCCGCAACTTACATAAGAAGGCAGCAAATTAAATTTGAAAATCAAACCACTTCACTAATTGCAACCCCTCCACATTTGGTAAGATGCAATTTTTTCAAATTCAAACAAACACACTTAACTCCTTCACTCTTAATGCTTGTTTTGAAATCAAATAACTTCCCTTCTTACACACTAATCAAATCTGGAAATTGAAAATGTTCTCCCCAATTCCGAATTCAAACAATGTAAGAACCACAATTCTCTTCCTACACAATTGCACTTCCGAAATTGCACTAAAAAAATGCACTATCTTTCCTCTTCCTTCACGGTGAAGTCCACAACATAGAAGCTTCAAAAAGTACTTCAAAATCACTCCAACATGCAGCAAATTCAACTCCTACTCAAGACAATTCATTCCACTTCAAACAACTACAACAACAATTTCAATTTACCCGCAATTTTGGAATTGATGATGTAAGAACATGAACCCTAAATTTCCAAAATTCAAAATCACATAATCCGTTCTCACAACCACAAGCTCTGATACCAAAAGGATGATGTGCCTAAAACCAAGATTAAGCACATATAAAAGACTTAAGAAAAACAATCTCAAGTCAAGGCAAAAACCGGATCTACAAGGCTAAATCACGTGAACCCTAATGAAGATATGATGAAATCCAAATGTCCAATGATATAATTATAATACCACAATGATAATATCATCTAACAACACTCTAATCTCATATAATCCACGCAAATAATCCACAAATTCAAAAGAAAACCTCAATTATAAGAATTCCTTTCCAATAGAGAAGAACACGTTTTCAAGTGGATTCTTCAATGATGATCCGAATCCAATTGCTAAGTACTTCAAATAAACACAATATTTCGTGAACAATAAGATGTATTTCTGACCAAGAACAATCTCAATTCAACCCTAGATATGACACACTAGAGAAGAAAAGAAATCACAACAAAATGAAATTGATATAACTCACAATTTCAAGATGTTGTACTCGCCACAATTTCAACTCTTGGGATTGAAATTGATAAGAGTTTAGATGACAATTAGGAACCCTAATTCTCACGTGAAAGGTAGTGTTTAATCTGCAAAAATAAGCTCCTCAAACCCTCTCTTAAGCAAGTATTTATACTTGCTACTCCTAGGGTTAAAAAGTGCTCAAAATTACAAGTTTGCCACTTTTAAGGTGGCTTACCCTAAATGAAAGTTACAAGGAAATAAAAGTGTCCCAAAATGATTACAACATAAATAGTCCATGCAAATGAAAAATACATAAAATAAATTGGTCTTTAAGATGCCGGTCTTCTATGGGATTCATCAGCCCAACTCATCGCCGGTTCAGGTCGGTCCATGGATAACCCACAAGCTGAGTTTGAGTGAGTTTGTCCATTGCCCTGTAAAGCATGATAGGTATTCCTGTTGGAATATAAAATACATGAATAAGATAAAAGAGGTTAGTAAACGAATAATTCCAAGGTCGATTTGCTCAAAATGGGTTCTCATCGCCAAGATTCGAAATCCTTTAGTTCTTGCCCTAATGATAAGTCTTGTCGGATTTTGATTCCTATCACTTATTTGATCAACTGCAAGGAGCAAGCATGTTTTCTCTAATAGACTTAAGATCAAGATATCATTAACTAAGAATTAGGCTTGAAGACGTACCTAAAATAGCTTTTCGTACTAGGTATGTTCATTACGAATTCTTAATAATGCCTTTTGGATTAACTAACACACCAATTGCATTTATAGATTTGATGAACCGAGTGTTTTGTTCATTACTAGATATGTGTGTTATTGTCTTTATTGATGATATCTTAGTCTATTCCCTAACACCAAAACAACATGAAGAAGATCTAAGATTGGTGTTGCAAATTTTGAGGGAACGTAAGCTATATGTTAAGTTTTCAAAATGTGAGTTTGGGTTAAAAGAAATTTCATTTCTAGGCCATAAGGTATCAAGAGAAGGAATTTCTATGGATCCCGAAAAGATCAATGCCATAGTTGAATGGAAAAGGCCTGAGATGGTAACTAAAGTAAGAAGTTTCCTAGGTTTAGCTAGATATTACAGGAAATTTGTTAAGGATTTTTCAAAAATTGCTAAACCTCTTACTCAATTAACTCGTAAGAATGAGAAAATTGTTTAGACTGATCAAAGGGAAAGAAGCTTTCCAGAATTAAAGCAATGTTTGGTTACTGCTCCTGTGTTGACTCTACTTAACAATAATGATCCTTTTACAATCTATAGTGATGTGTCACGAAATGGACTAAGAAGTGTTCTAATGTAAAATTGTAAGGTTATAGCCTATGCCTCACATTAATTGAGACCTCATGAAGAAACTTATCCTACACATGATTTGGAACTAGTTGTTGTGGTATTTGCTCTCAAAATATAGAGACACTACTTGTATGGCTAGAGATGTGAGATTTACACTAACCATAAGAGCCTCAAGTATCTATTCACTCAAAAGGAATTGAACATTAGGTAAAGACAATGGTTAGAATTAATCAAGGATTATGACTTGGGAATCAATTATTGCCCAGGAAAGGCAAATGCTATTGCTAATGCACTAAGTAGAAAAAGTCATATAGAAATTGCATCAGTATTCAATGAATAATAAGAGCTAATCAAGGGATTTGAATGGATGAACTTGGAATTATTTTTACTTGATCCAAACATTGAAATAGCCAACTTGATTGTTGAATCCACTTTGGTAAAATGAATCAAAGAAGCACAAGAATAAGACCCAATGATCCAGATGATCAAACAAGAAAAACAAAAAAGGAAATATAATGATTTTGAGATTCATTTTGACGGGTCTTTAAGACAAAAGGGAAGGTTACATGTGCCTGATGATATAGAAATAAGAAAAGAAATCATGCAACAAGTACATCAATCTAGCTTTACTATACATCTTAGAGGAACCAAGATGTATTAGGATATGAAAAGTAGGAAGGGATGAAAAGAGACATAGTTGAGTATGTGGCTCATTGTGGAACTTGTCAACAAATTAAGGCCAAACATCAAAGACTTGGAGGATTATTACAACCCTTACCTATCCCTAAATGGAAATGGGATCAGATTACCATGGATTTTGTAAGTGGATTACCAAGAACTTTGAATAGATATGATACCATTTGATAGGAATAAAAATCCAACAAGACCTATCATTAGGGCAAGAACTAAAGGATTTCAAATCTTGGCGTTGAGGGCCCATTTTGAGCAGATCGACCCCTGAATTATTTATATATTAACCTCTTTTCTATTATTCTTGTATTGTGTTTTCGAACAGGCACACTTATCATATTCTATAGGGCAATGGACAAACTCCCTCAGACTCAGCTTATGGGTTATCCATGGACCGACCTGAACCGGCGATGAGCTGAGCCGATGGATCCTATAGACGACCGGCATCATGAAGACCATTTATTTTATATATTTCTTCTTTTATGAACTATTTTAGTTGTATTTTGGTTTTGGGACACTTTTATTTCCTTGTAATTTTCATTTAGGGTTAGCCACCTTAAAAGTGGCAAACTTGTAATTTTGAGCACTTTTTAACCCTAGGAGTAGCAAGTATAAATACTTGCTTAAGAGAGGGTTTGGGAGGCTAATTTTTGTAGAACAAACACTTCACATTTTCTGAGAGGGCTTAGGGTTTCCTAATTCCAAAATTCTCTTATCAATTTCAATCCCAAGAAGTTGGAATTGTGGCGAGTGCAATAAGGAGAAATCGTGACTAATATCAATTCATCTTTGTTGTTGTTCATTTCTTCTCTAGTGAGTCATATATAGGGTTGATTTGAATCTTTCTTGGACTTATTAGTGATTGTAATTCGTGGATAATCATCTTGTAAAGGTTGATTGTTCATTGAGATTGAATGCTTCTTAATGATTGGCGTGAATTGACATTATTGGAAGGATTTGAGATCACGGTTTTGTGCTTGTCTTTATTGCTTCCTTTTTGATCTGATTTTACGTGAACTTCATGTTCTCTTGTGGTTATTTGGTTAATATTATCATTAGAGATTACAATTGAATCATTTGAACAACAATTTCCATCTAAATCTATAAGGTGTGCACGTGAAATTGCCCTCAAGTGAACCGGTTTGTGTTTTGTGAATTGAGGTGTTTTCCTTGATTCTTTTGATTGTGCTTAAGCTTGGAATTAGGCACATCATATTTTGGTATCAGAGCTCTTGTTGAGAGAAGGGAGTTGGTTGTATTCAATTTCGTGGAAGTGATCATCAATTAGGGTTGATCAAGTGAAAACCGCAATTGTGTTGTTGTTGTTGTTGTTTAAGATTGCGAAATTACTTTGGATTGGGATTTGATTTGCTGATTGTTGGAGTTGATTTGGGAAGGTTATTATATCACTTTGTAGACACTAATTTACGTGGAAGAGTAGAAGTACAAAGTGAAGTTTACTTTAGCAATTTTTTTTGAACTTGTAAAACTTACCAATTCTTGCCGTGAAGTAGCTTGTGGCGTGAGGAGTTGTGTTGTTTGTTGTCTTTGAATTCCATTGTGTAATTCTGAATTGGTGAAGTACAATTTGCATATTACATTAAGTTTGATTAGTAAGGAATTATTTGAATTCAAATCATATGCAATTAAGTTGTGGGAATTAATGATTCCTATTTGAATTTGAATTCATTGTTACCAATTGAGGAAGCCATGCAATAAGTGAAGTTATTTGAATTTCAAATTGAAAGTTGTTGCCTATAGTGGGATTTGGAATTCATTTTGGGAAAGCTACTTATTAATCTTTTGTCTTCATTATTTGCCGTGGAAGTTGAAGACTACTTGTAATCAATATTCACCTTGTTGTTGCCGTGGAAGTGATACATCTTATTTGTTGTTGTTGTTTGTGTTGTTGCCGTGGAGTTATTGGTGGAGTGAGTGCACCGTGATTGAAGGTGTGTGTGGTGGTGTAAATTTGTGGATTTATGTGGATTAAAGGTGCTGCACATCAAGATCAATTGTAGGTGTGAAACCGTGGCAAGAAAGGAAAATTGAAGTAGTAGAATTTGAATTCAAAAACAAACATTAAAGTGTGAAAGTAATTGAACTTATTACTTCAACACTTGTGAGTTGAATTTAATTTCTTAACTACTTAGAAGTATTTATTTGTACTTCACTTAGTCTAATATACTTGAAGTGATAAGAAGTATTTATTGCATTGGTGACTTGTTGCACTGTGGGTGTACAAGTGTGTGTGGTTATCCAAACTTGTTATTGTGACATGGTGAAGTAAAGGGAGTGTGCTACAAATATTTTTTTGAGATTACATTTGTACTTCAGATAAATCGCATCCACAAACATGTCATATGATAGTGTGAATGGGTACATTGGCAATGAGGCCAATAACCAAGTGGGTGGTAGACTAGGTCATCGAAATACAAGTGGAAGAACTCTAGATGAGCAACTTCAGGACCTTACCACAAATGTTGCTACATTGGCAACAAGAATTGATAAGATGACATTAACACCACCACCTGTGGTAATCCTTCAGGCATCACCTAGAGTAGAAGGAGATTATCATGCTCTTAGGGAAGACAGAGATGACAAATTTGGGCTTAATCCATACCCGGACAGGGAATTTAGACCACCTCGAGGACTAGAGTGTGCGAAGCTACATATGCCTTCATTTGATGGTAGGGGTTCCGCAGATGATTACCTAGACTGGGAAGACCAAGTTGAGGGTCTTTTCGAGTGTTATAAGATTGATGATGACTCTCGGGTACGTCTCGCAGCTGTAGAGTTCACAGGGTATGCCGCTTTGTGGTGGGAAAATATGGTTATTAACAGGCGAAGGGATGGAGAGATCGAGATACACACTTGGAGAGACATGAAACGAGTTTTCAGGAATAGGTTTGTACCGAAACACTACAGGCATGAGTTATTTATGCATCTCTAGACACTGAGACAAGGGGGTAAAACAGTGGATGACTGTACAGGAGTTTGAGACACTAGTGATCAGATGTGGATCAGTTGAACCTCCTGAACAAACCCTAGCATGTTTTGTATCTGGGTTGAGGTATGAGATAGCTTGTGTAGTTGAGCTTCATAGATATAGTACACTTGATGAGGTTACATAGTTAGCCCTGAAAGTGGAAAGACAGAGACAATCCTATTCATTCCAGGATACTAGGAGCAGACTATTAGGGAACCAAACTGTTCAGGGTCAGTGATGTTCTCCTTCAGAGATACTAGTGGTTCATGAGCAGTTGAGTAAACCATTGGAGTATTCTGAGAAACAGAGTCAGATGAGTCTATCATTAGAGGGCCAAAATGTACAGAGACAGTTGTGTTCACCTTCAGAGGTCTCAGAGGATAGTGAGCAGTTGGGTCAACCATTAGAAGAGTTAGAAAAAGAGGAAACAATATCATTGAAATGGGTTGAGATTGGGGACACCTCAGTAGATAATGGGTCATTATTTGTGTTGCAGAAGAGATACATTCTGGAAATGGAGGAGAGAAAACAATCACCACCTATAGTATTTTAGATATTGGGATTCTGCAGTGATACTTCTTCAGATGGATTGCTAGGAGAAAACAAAGTCTCTATTGCATTTGAGCTACCAGATTTGAGGACAAATCTTTTTGAGGCCCGAGGAGATGATAGGAATAAAAATCCAATAAGACCTATCATTAGGGTAAGAACTAAAGGATTTCAAATCTTGGCGTTGAGGGCCCATTTTGAGCAGATCGACCCCGGAATTATTTATATATTAACCTCTTTTCTATTATTCTTCTATTTTGTTTTCTAATAGGCACACTTATCATATTCTATAGGGCAATGGACAAACTCCCTCAAACTCAGCTTGTGGGTTATCCATAGACCGACCTGAACCGGCGATGAGCTGAGCCGATGGATCCTATAGAAGACCGGCATCATGAAGACCATTTATTTTATATATTTCTTCTTTTATGAACTATTTTAGTTGTATTTTGGTTTTGGGACATTTTTATTTCCTTGTAATTTTCATTTAGGGTTAGCCACCTTAAAAGTGGCAAACTTGTAATTTTGAGCACTTTTTAACCCTAGGAGTAGCAAGTATAAATACTTGCTTAAGAGAGGGTTTGGGAGGCTAATTTTTGCAGAACAAACACTTCACATTTCGTGAGAGGGCTTAGGGTTTCCTAATTCCAAAATTCTCTTATCAATTTCAATCCCAAGAAGTTGGAATTGTGGCGAGTGCAACAAGGAGAAATCGTGAGTAATATCAATTCATCTTTATTGTTGTTCATTTCTTCTCTAGTGATTCATATCTAGGGTTGATTTGAATCTTTCTTGGACTTATTAGTGATTGTAATTCGTGGATAATCATCTTGTAAAGGTTGATTGTTCATTGAGATTGAATGCTTCTTAGTGATTGGCGTGAATTGACATTATTGGAAGGATTTGAGATCACGGTTTTGTGCTTGTCTTTATTGCTTCCTTTGTGATCTGATTTTACATGAACTTCATGTTCTCTTGTGGTTATTTGGTTAATATTATCATTAGAGATTACAATTGAATCATTTGAACAACAATTTCCATCTAAATCTACAAGGTGTGCACGTGAAATTGCCCTCAAGTGAACCGGTTTGTGTTTTGTGAATTGAGGTGTTTTCCTTGATTCTTTTGATTGTGCTTAAGCTTGGAATTAGGCACATCACCATTTGGGTAATCATAGATCAGCTTACTAAATCTACTCACTTTCTTTCGATCAATAAAACTTATTCATTAGAGAAACTAGCACAAATATACATTCATGAGATTGTTAGACTTGATGGTATCCCTATGAGCATTATTTTAGATAGAGATCCTCGTTTTGTGTCTAAATTTTGGGTGAATTTGCAACAAGTTATGGGAACAAAGTTACATTTCAGTACAACATATCACCTACAGATAGACGGACAATTTGAGCAAACCATACAAACAATGGAAGACATGCTCTGAGCTTGTGTCTTGGAATTAAAAGGAAACTGGGATTTACATCTCCCATTGGTGGAATTTTCTTATAATAATAGTTATCACTCAACTATACAAATACCCCCATACGAAGCTATATATGGTAGGAAATGTCGATCGCCTTTATACTAGGATGATGTTGAGAAAATCTTTGTGAAGCCTGAACTTATGCAAGAAACCGCAACAAAGATAGCTATTATTAAGCAAAAGATGAGAGAATCTCAAGATAGACAAAAGAGTTGGGTTGATGAAAAACAAAGGCCTTTAGAGTTCACTATAGGTGATCATGTCTATCTAAAGATAAGTCCAATCAAGAGCATACATCGAGTTAAGATGCAAAGAAAGTTGAATCCTAGATATATTGGACCATTTGAAATTCTCAAAAAAAAATTGAGAATTTAGCTTATCGATTGGCACTACCCTTGAATTTAGCTAGTATACACGATGTATTTCATGTTTCTCTATTGCGAAAATATGTCTCCAATCCAGATCAGATCACAAAATTGAAACCAATTGAACTAAAGGAGAATCTGACTTATAAGGAACATCCTATGAGAATTCTGAATCACAAAATCCAGAAGTTAAGGACTAAAGAAATTCGCTACATGAAGGTATAATGCAGACATCATGATCAAACCAAAGCTACTTGGGAACTGGAAGATCAAATGAAGCTCAAATACCCTCATTTATTTGAAGCTTTGGGTATGAATTCAAGTTTTGAGGACAAAACCTTTTTTAAGGGGGGGGGAGAGTGATGGGAAAATTCTCAGCACCTTTGACACTTTCAGAACTCGATTTGGATGATGATCTAAATCGATCATATTTTACTTTATGTCTTTATTTCTAATAAATATTTGAGAATAATCTTACAGGTACAATGATAATTCTCCATGGGATGCCAATATATGTCCTACAACAGTTGATGGACACAGAACATTTTCAGGGTGACAATCAAAGACCTGCTGCAATTGTTTTCCATTCCGAGACATTGGTTCATGAAGACTTATGATATTTTGTGCATTGTAATTGTTTTATGAACTATTTTTGGTTATATTTGGTTTTGGGACACTTTTATTTCCTTGTAATTTTCATTTAGGACTAGCTACCTTAAAAGTGGGAAACTTGTAATTTTGACCACTTTTTAACCTTAGGAGTAGCAAGTATAAATACTTGCTTAAGAGAGGGTTTGAGGAGGCCATATTTTGCAGAAATAACCTAGCACTTTCACGTGTGGAATTAGGGTTCATCCTTAGTTCAAACCTCTTATCAATTTCAACCCAAGAATTGGAATTATGGCGAGTGCGACAAAGGAGAATTGTGAGTCATATCGATTCATCTTTGTTGTATGTTCATTTCTTCTCTAGTGAGTCATATCTAGGTTTGATTTGAATCTTTCTTAGACATATTGGTGATTGTAATTCATGGATAATCATCTTGTAAGGTTGATTGTTCATTAAGATTGAATTGCACTTTAGTGATTAGCGTGAATTGGCATGGTTGGAAGGGTTTGAGTTCACGGTTTTTGTGCTTGTCTTTTTCATCCATTTCACGTGTAATTCTCTTGTTCTTATTGTTGATTAGTGAAATTGACCATTAGTGGGAGTTAATTGAATCTTTTGAACCATTGGATTGCATTAAAGTTCCATTAGGGTTACGGAATTTCCTAGTCACTTGGACCGGTTTTGTATGAGACTTGAGACTTGTTTTCTTGAGTCATTTGATTGTGCTTGGAAGTGGTTTTCAGCACATCAGAGAGTGTAACTCTCTAAAATTTCATTTAATTAAAACTTTATCAAATAGGCTACAATAAGAAAACACATTTAAGCGATAGCTCCAAATGAACCTAAGATTATGTTAGAAATAAGAGAAAACCCAATATATCATAAGTTGACCTAAGTCAATTTAATTAAAGTAAAGGTCAACAAAAGTCAACTTCCAACAAATAATTAGATGACTCAAGAAGACATATATTGACTTAAGTCTAATCTTTCCTAAATCTATCCTATCTAATCCCAATTATAAGGATTAATAGCCTAGAACATAAAAAAACAAAAAAATATATAAATTAATGACAAATCAAATTATAAAACCAAATCAAACTCAAAAGTCCCTCAAACCTTGTCCCAAAAGCCTTCTAAGAGGCTAAGCCCGGAACAACCCCCAAATCTTAATCTAATTTAACCAAAATTTTCATAAATAAATATTACACCTTTAATTACTCTATAATACACAAAAAATAAAAAAAAATTAGAAAAAACTCCATCAGCCAACCCCTTCCCCAAAGACGCTACAAAGGAGAAGTCAAACTTCTCCTCTTACCTTATCTTATCTTATCAAGATCCCCATTTATTACACCTGATCTTATCTCAATTCTACCCTATTTTATCTTGTCTAACCTAAGAAAAAGACACAAAATAATTTAGAGGACATATAAAATCGGGTCCTAATAAAACACATTTAAATATGATTTTTCCAGTTTTTACTAAAGTTTCCTTATCTTAATCTATCTCATTCTATAGTTAATAATTCTTATCTGAATTTTAAGCCATTATACCTTAGATAAACCTTGATTACCCATTAAATGGGCTTAGCAAAATTCGAAGAGATGAGCCCTCAAAAAAAAAAAAAAATAAAAGCCCATTTTTCACATGAAGCAATCTAGCTTGACATCATCTAATTCACACTTTTTCTATCTTAATTTAATTCAATCTAAAACATCCTAAATTAACTTGATTAAAATGAGTAACGACCTTAGAAATATCATGGAAAATTTCGGGTTTTAAATTCTTCTAAATAAAAAGAAAATTTCACATAAATCTCATCTCTTAAAACACCTTCTTACTTAACCTTGTTTCAAGCTAAGGAAGGTTAACTAAAACTAAACAAAAAATTAGCCTAAGAAACCTCCTAGAAGATGCTGAAATCATCCAACCCCTTTTGAATCCATCAATTCCACATGATTTTGCCCCCTCAACCTTAGCTTATCTTATGCCATCATTACCCTAGCTTACCTTATGAGACCTTAGGCTAATTATGATTCTAAAACCTGCCCAATCTTATCCCATTAGGTGTGCTCAATCAGAACTCAAATTGAATTACAAAACAACAAAACTTAACTAGTATAAAAAGGAGGTAAAAAGCAAATTTACCCCCACCAAATAACCCCACCTTTCACAAGCCAATTGCTACCTATCTCCTCTAAAAAATTTCCACCAAACACACCTCATATTTCCCAAAAAGTTTAAAAAATTTCACCAAAAAATAATTCCCTTTACATCCCCAAAGACAATCATAGTTTTGAAACACCAATTTCAAAAACTAAGGTAAGTAACTTCCAAGAAGGTTGAGCTATCTTTGGACCACTTAAGGAAGTTACTAACCTAACTTATTTTCTATGTTTTTGGCACTTTACTTTAGGGATTTCCATCAAAGTAAGGTAATCCCAACTTACCCAAAGTATTTTCTATAGTTTATTCATCATACTTACACTACTACTACATATATGTAATCGTTGTAGATTTTAATCATCATCGTACATCAAACAAACCATCTTTATAAGATTATCTTATTTATCTTTCATTTGGAATATTTCTCTAAAGATTAGACATATTTCAAACCCATAAAAGTTCAAAAAGAAGATATTAAAGCCTTACCTTTAAATCATGAGAACCTATGACCGTCTATGATCTACTAGACATCCGTGGGCACATTCTTGACATATCTTAGACATCTTATGGACATATTCATGGACTTGATCTTGACATGTTCTTTGGACATATATTTGCCTTATTATGGCAAGGACAGGACTTTACTCGAATGAGGACCTAAGCACAAACCTTAACAATGGATCGGTTCCCTAAATGAAGGACTTAACATTAAAAGACATTACAAGAATCTAGAAGATGCTAATAAAAATATGGGGTTAACTTTAGGATACTAGATTAGTTTATCTTAAAAGTAGCTACTTCTTATATATGTGTGTATATTTCTCTATGTTTATAGGTTTTTCAGAAGATTGCCAAGTTTTACCCAAGGATTTGATGTGCTTAAAACCAAGGTTAAGCACATGCAAATGAATCAAAGAAACAACTTCAATTCACAATTAAAAACTGGTCCAATGGAATCAAGAATTGTGTGAACCCTAATGGAGATGTAATGAAATCCGAAAGCTCAAAGTTGCAATTAACAATCCAACAATGATAATTTTCTCCAATAAAAAATAATCACAAGTAATTCCACGTGAATTACACACAAGAACAACAAGATCCAATTTCGTGATCCACTTTCCCAACAAATTGATCCACGGTTCAAAATGATGCCGGTCTTCAAGGTATCCTGTAAGACTAATAAGTGAGCCTGCTGGAATGTACTACAATTATAACGTAGAAATGTAGAAAATACATTGGCTTCCTCAAGATTGGGTTTCTCATGCAAGATTCTCAAAACTAAGTTATGGAGACCCTTAGCTTGGGCCTTGATGATAGGTCCTGTAAGAGTCTGATTCTTATCAAGATTACTATGATCCTTGGAAGAGAATGGCAAGGTGAGTACCAATGATAATTGCCACTTGATTTATGCTTGTAATTTTAGTAGCACCTAAATTTTGAATACTAATGAACCCATTTGTGTGCTTGATTTGGTTTATTGTTTGAGTGTTAAGGCCAAAAAGGAAAAGAAAGTAAAGTTAGTTGTATTCATGGCTATTTTTGTAGTTAATGGAGTGTCTGCAAATTGTTTGGCGACCTCTTAACCGATGATAAGCATATCGAAATACTTATTTTGAAATGGATCATGCATAGCATCTTCTTGCATATTTTCATATGTTCCATCATAGTTACATAGATAATGAAAGGATGTCCTGAGGGAGTGTCCTATTCTAACAATACAAAAATGACTAGAGGATCGTCGTGTATTGGTATGAATATGTGTTCATTATTCTATTATAGGTACATGCATCTAGAGGTGTACGAGTAGGGAAAACATTACTTTCTTTTGGTTTATCCTAGGTCTTTGCTTATAAGATCATTCTTCTAGTACAACTATTGATATATAGAGCGTGGCTCTGATTTGTGTAGCCAAGGATGCATGCAAGTGTAACAAAATTGGTAACCCGAACTCTAATGGAATTTTATAATGATCTTCAACCCAAGGTTAAAGGAGGGGTATATTGGTTAGAAATATCCTTAGACCTCATATAGTTTCCGGTTGACTACATGTGATAACTGGCATATGATTATTCATGCGTTAAAAATGATAACTTGCTTATTTTGCGTGAAAGGTGGTTATGAGTTGGGATCTCACTAAGCTTTATAGCTTACCCTCCTATAGTTTACCCTTTTTGTAGGGATTTTTCTAGTTTTACCCTAGTAGAATCCAGACAGCTGTGAGAATCTTCAATGATGATGGTAGCTAGGCGACTGAGAAAAAAGACACCTAGAATAGATATTTTTAAATTTTGAATAGACTTTTGGATGAATGTATTATTAAACTTATTTCTCTATCTATTACATATGTAAAACTTTATGTTTTATATTACTAGACGTTAACTTTAATATTAGTAGTTGTTATCTTTATGGGAGTCTCTAGAGTAACGATGCCATATGTACCATGTTGAAGTTTATGTGTGTTGAAATTCAGCTAATCATAGACTTCAATATAGTACAAGGTGAGCTATTACAACTAAGGTAACCCCTAGGGTGTGACAATGGTAATCTTCATCTTCCTCTCTTTATAGCTTACCTAAACCTAAGTTATCTTCTGGGTTATCATCTCCTTGAACACTTACATCTAAAAATATTCCCTAAAGGGTGAGTTAATGCCCAGTACGTATAACACAAAAACACACGCATGAACAAACATGGATAAGTATCACACACATCATGTAGTACTTAAACACAAACAACTATTTCATAATACAATTTATGTCCACAAGCAACAACGGGATACTCTTGACCCCCTTAATAGACTTAACACATAGGAACTTGAATTGGTGATAGGAACTACCACTACGGGCCCCCTACCCATGATCCCTTAATCCTTAAACTAGGCAATGGGAACTACCACTATAGGCCCCACACCCATGATACACTTAATCTTGGTGATGGGAACTACCACTATAGGCACCATACCCATGTTTACTTAAACCACTTAAATCTAGTGATGAGAACTGTCACTACAGCCCCACAACCATGTCCACTTAAACCTCTTAACCAACATTTAACCTAGATCAATTCCAGGCACAACTCCATAAGGATAACATCGTACAAGGATCATTGGGGTGCCCACCTAGGATCTGCCACTATAGGCCCCTAGGCTGAGCTAAGCACATACAACATTCTACTTAAACACTTAACCCAAATAATTTAACTTAATCAATTTCAATGTACAAGCTAACTTAGACAAACACAAATCAGCACACAAGTTACACGTACCATAAATCCTAGTCTTAAGCACTTCCCGTCTTGGACTTAAGATAAATTGAAATCTATACACACTAATAAGTTCTTCTTAGTACTTAATCTTAGATTAATATCATCTCTTAATTCTCCTAATCCTATTCATTTAAGTTCTCCAAGGCCTTACTAGCTATCTCGGTCGTGTGGAAATTAACATAACTAGAAGTTAAATAGATATATAATTAAATTATATTTTATTCAACATAGCCATGTTAGGGACCGTATTGCTCAACACAAGCTGAAGTACGACCATATTAAGGACCATGTATCTTTGGGTGTAATGTTTAGCTTCAATACGGTTAGAACATGACCATGTTGGGAGGTCGTGCTCTTCTTAATTTAACACGATCGAAATCGACCATGTTAGGACATTGTGTTACCCAAACACAAATCAACACACAAGTTACATGTACCTTAAATCCTAATCTTAAGCACTTTCCATCTTGGACTCAAGCTAAATTGAAATATATACACATTAACAAACTCTTCTTAGTGCTTAACTAGAAGTTAAATAGATATATAATTAAATTATATTTTATTCAACATAGCCATGTTAAGGGTCGTGTTGCTTAACATAGGCTAGAGCACGACTGTATTAAAGGTTGCGTATCTTTCGGTGTAAAGTTTAGCTTCACTATAATTGAAACAGGACCGCATTAAGAGGTCGTGTTCTTTTTTAATTCAACACGGTTGAAACATGACCATGTTAGGAGGTCGTGTTACCCTTGACTCAATACGGTCATCACACGACCATGTTAAGAGGCTGTGTATCTGTTAATGCAACCTTCAAACTCAACACGGTCAAAATACGACCGTGTTATCTCTCAGTGTAACCTTTAAACTTAACATGGTTGAAACACGACCACGTTGGAAGGTCGTGTATCTCTCGGTGTTACCTTCAAACTCAATACAATCAAAACACGATCATTTTAGTAGACCGTATTACCCTTGGCAATCTCTACGAACTCCTAATTCTTCATTCCAATTTTCCTAATCCCAATTCTCTCTATCCCTAAACTTAATTTACTCTCTAAAACATGTAATTACAATTAAATTACAAGGATTTTCGTACTTACATCAAATTTCCTATGGGTTGAATCCTTAAATCTCTAAGTCCCTTCTCCATTAAGCCCTTCTCAAAACTTCAAATCCTGAAGCACACACAATACTCATAAGTTCCAATTTCAATAACCGAAATTAAAATTCGTATAAGATTCCTTACCTCTTGTATTTGAAATTAGGTTACACCTTTTTCCTTTCGTAGTCTTAAGGTTTATTCCAAGAGAGCATCTTTCTTTTGTGGTTTTCGTTTCACTGCTCAAAATGACAAAGGAGGCTCTCTAGGTTAATTTGGAGTATTTATACCCTTCATGTGAAATGTCCAAATTGCCCCTCGAATTTTTTTAGGTATTACAGTATCCTTGAAGGATTTCACCAAGAAGGTAATGGAAAAAAAAATAAAAAAGATGATAATGGTAAGAAGTGCTAATATGGAAAGTGCATAATCTATTCACAACACCTCTACAATTTCTACTCAAGTAGGTAATATAGATGAATAACTAATTCGCACTTTCAAGTGCTCAATACTCATACCTAAATGCATATATCAACAAAAGCATATAAAGGAGAATTAAAGGAATAAATTTATTATACACAATTAAAGCATGACATAAATCAATAATGAAAAATTAAACAAATCAATTCTATAGCTAGTGGAACATTTATTTAATTATTTATTTTAAGACAAAATAATCATGATAAAAAATACCTTAGAACGAATGAAATATGTGTATCTAGAAATGCCAAACGCTCATATTTTTGTACAAAAGGAGCTATGGGCAACATTAGATTTGACCACTTCATTGTCGTGATTATCGATTAATTAGAGATCTATTATAATGGATTCTCATGACTTTGTAATATAAACTTGGGATAAAAGGGAATATATCTAACTTAGGTTATTCGTTCTCAATACTTACATTGGAATTATCACTAAGAAGTGAACTTGAGATGATTATCCATTTACAAGCAAAGTTGAATCCAAAAATTTGTTATCTTAAAGTATGTGCTCCACGAGTGATCTACTTCACCTACTACTATATATGTAAGTTATATATATCTTATTCTACTAAAGTGGTGCATATATCAAGAGTATGTTTAAAATGTCTCATTCTATTGAAGCCTAGAATATTCATTAATAATGTGGAAAATGTCTTTAATTGAAGTGGGAAATAATCGAAGAACTATAAGTTATGTAATTTATCCCACAAATGTTAATCAATATCTCAGGGGCAAGAAGATCATTATGATGGATAAAATGACATAGAAACCAATTTGTTCTATTCCAACTTGCTAACAAGTAGAAGAAACATGAATTCTGTCAGCATTATACATGATCAAGTGATTAGTTTGATGCCTCGCAAATGAAATGCCTAAACCCCTTTGACTACATCTAAAGAACTTTGGTTATGGGGCAAAATGTGAAGGGCTAAAAATTGAATTTTGGGGCTCTATGCTCAATAATGATTTAGGTTTGACCCTTTCAGTTAAAGTTACATAGCCCATAGAGTCAAATCTATGAATATAGGATGATTTAAGAAGATTGGGCATGGTAAGGTTAAAATAAGGATTGTTGGAACAACCTTTCTAAGGAAGTTCATGTACTTAGAATTAATTTACATGGGCATGTACTTAATAAGAGCTTATGGGAAGATTCACTAATGGGAGGACTTATCTCTACCAGTGATTGTTTGTAACACCCTAGAACCTAGGGCATTACAACCTGCTACGTGTTATTACTAAATAATAATATGCTAAGGTTCTTAATTTATTTAAAACCACAATGTCTATATATCTCCATAATATAAAATAAATTATCAAATTCTCAAATATCACAAATACATATCTTCTCTTTATTTATCAATATACATAATTCTAAAATTTCTAAGATAATCTAAAATCAATTTTAACTTAATCAAAAGTATCATATAACAACCTAAGTTATTATATGTGTTGATGCTGTAGCGTTGAACCCACTCCCAAAATCTAATATACCCAAAAAAAAAATTCCCAAACGGAGTGAACTAATGCCTAATATGTAAATACCACACAAACATGCATGTGCCATACAATAATAATATCACATACATATATGTAACAGTAATACTCAATACATCAAATCATCAAATTACTTATAATGAATTAATCCACAATCAACATAGGGGTACTCACAACTCCGGTACACATATAGTATTTACATATATATAATCCTATTGGGAGTTACCACTACGGGCTACGTCAAACCCTAATCTGCCCAAATTATTTCAATACACAGTTGTACTAAGAATAATGCAACAGACGGATCATCAAGGCACCCAATAGAGATCAGCCATTATAGGCCCCTAAGCCGAACTGAGCACAAGCAAGATACACAATTAAGTTCATATAACATTTAAAATCATTAAACCACTTAAAATTATTAAACAACTACCCAACAATAAAAAACAACAGAACAAGGTAAACATATACCTAGAGAAGCATCCTTACTATAATATCTTACTTCTCTAATAAAAGAATGTAAACCTGTTCAATTATAAAGAACTAAACTTAGTTCTATTCTACAATTAGTCTAGGTTTACTAATTGATCATATATATTCTAATTATAAAATTCTTGTAAAACTTGTGAACTTTAATTTCGTATAATAGCAGAATAATTAAAAGATTTATTAAAAGTCTTAAAACACTCTTCAAGTAAAGTTATAATAATAGAAATAAGCGTATTAGAGGCAAACCATAAGAAAATTTTGGGTAAACGATGGAATAGATTAAAATTATAGACTTATGATTGTTAAATAGGAATTTCGAGTGGATATTCGCACTTGGAATAATTAAATTAGCTTAAGCATAAAAATTGATAATAAAATGTTAAAATCTTAAATTTTATCGAGACCGTCGCGCAAGTAAAAGTACCCTAGAATTTTCTTAAAACCCTAATCTAATAAAGTATTAAATAATAATAATAATAATAATATTATTAATATTAATATATAGTACATATATATATAAGGAGACCGTGAGGACCCACGGCCGCATTCCACACACACGCACATAACAAAACAGAAAAGAAAACAAAAAAGGGAAAAGAAGAAGAGGACAGTAGGAGAACAAGAGGAAAGAAAAGAGGGGAGAGTGAAAAAAGAAATCATATCTCACACGTACCACCCACATGCTCCTTGAGGTGAGTGCAACTCAACAAAACTAACTTTTCGTGAAATGGAGTTCCTTTCTAAAAGTTATATACAAAGAATAAATAGGTGTAAAAAGTAGTTGTAATAGCTAAGGAAATACTAGATAAAGTGATCTAGACTATGTATTTAGTGTATTGATGTATTTTTCCCCAATTTTCTAGGTGAAGAGGGTTTTGACTCGGAGATACCCGAAGACTATTTTGAGTAAACCTTAACAAAATGAGACCAAGGTGAGTAAGACTTCGTAACGTGTTGTATCATGTGTATATTGTTGATTTCGTGTATTTATTATGGATTTAGCTACCTATATAAAGATATATATATATATGTATATGTATTATTTTGGAGCAAGTAGCAACAAATATATATACATACATATATATATATATAAACCTTTGTGATTGGTGGAGCTGTTTGTGTTGTGTGAGTAAGATTTATTATTTTCTTTTCCTTATCTTCTTCCTTACAATGGTTAAGTAATCGACACATATACATACATACACATACACACACACACACACACACACACACACACACATATATATATATAAGACGTTGGGGGCTTCATTCTTCTTCCACAGTATGTGCGTGAATATTATGTTGCTAGACCATGTTGTACATGTGATGAGGATCGATTAGCATCAAAAGGGAATGAACCGAAGTCCAATGACCCACTACATGGTATTAGAGGCCCAATGACCCGAGCTAGAGCTAAGCGGATGAGTGAATCTTTACAAGGACAAGTCATGGATCTACAAGAGAAGGAACTAAGCTACACTAAAGGAGAATTGACCTTTTGATAGGAATCAAAAGCCAACATGACCTATCATTAGGGCAAGAGCCAAAGGATTTCAAATCTTAGAGATGAGGGCCCATTTTGAGCAGATCGACCCAGAAATTATTTGTTTACTAACCTCTTTTCTCTTATTCATGTATTGTATATTCCAATAGGTACACTTATTATACTTTACAGGGCAGTGGACAAACTCACTAAGACTCAACTTGTGGGTTATCTATAAACCGACCTAAACTGGTGATGAGCTGAGTCGACGAATCTTATGGAAGAGCTAACATGACGAAGAATATTGTTATTTGTAATTATTTCTTTAGACTATTTATGTGTAAGCTTTTGGGGAACTTTTTATTTAGTTGTAATTGAGTTTTAAGACCGGCTACCCTAAAAGTGGCATAATTGTAATTTTGTAGACTTTTTAACCCTAAAGGAAGCAAGTATAAATACTTTCTTAAGTAAGGTTTTAGGGGACTTTTGGAAAAATTTTCAAAATAGACACACTTCACATGTTGAGGGTTAAGGTTGCTTAATTCCACAAATTACTCTTGTCAATTTCAAATCCCAATTTAAGGTTGTGGCGAGTGGCTTCAAGGTTAATTTGTGAGTACTATCAAATTCTCTTTGTGCCAATTTCCTTTTCATCACTAGTAAGTTGTATCTAGGGTTAAATTAGATTTGTTATTGACTGAATGAGATTACATTTGTAATCAATTTCATGTTGTTACAATTGATTGGTTTTAGCCCTTAAGTTTTAACCTTCAATTTAGTTTCATTTGAACCAAGGATCACTTTGTTAGGAAAGTGGATCTTTGAATTAGTTGTTGTGATTTTTGTGTGTAATTCACGTGGCACTCATTTGTATTTAGTGTTGTTTGAAGGATTTTATCCTTGTGGAATTGTCACTTTGCAAATTAAAGCATTTGGATTTCATTGCTCTCCATTAGGGTTCACGCAAGTTAATGGAGTTTTGAACCGAAACTAAACAAGTGCATTAAGGTTTATAATTTGTTGCAATTGCATGTGCTTAACCCCTAATTTAGGCACATCATCTTTTGGTATCAAAGCTATAACATACTTGGAATTAAGATTGACCATGCCATTATTTAAAGGATTGGTTCATAAATATTGAGGAATTGCACAACTGTTGAACTAGTTTGATTGACATTGTTTAATTGTCTTTCAAATTGGTTTTGTATGTGCTTAATCTTGATTTTAAGAACATCATCTTTTGGTATCAAAGCTTGTGGTTTAAGAGAAGGGGTTATTTGAATTTTGATTTCAGAAATTTAGGGTTCTTGAGCTGACATCTTGATTCTGAAATTGAATGTGAAATTTTGAATTGTTTGATGTTGTTACTTGAAGTAGTGTAATTATCTCGCTTGAGGAGTTGAACTTGCTGCTTGTTGAAGAGAGTTTTGAGGTCTTGTTGAAGCTCCATTCAATTGATAATTTCATGTAAAAAGAAAAAGAGTAGTAGTACATCTTGTGATTCAAAAGTTATAAGTTGAAGTTGCCTTAATTGTGAAGAAGTAGAGGTATATTTTTGCTTGGAGTGATTTGGACATAAGGAAGGCTTAGTGTGCATTTTCAGAATTGAGTGTGTAGATTTGAGGAAACTATTTGAATTTTAAAACACACATTAAGTGGTAGAGTAATTGTGTGTTCATTTGAGTTTGAAAGTGGCTCCTTACCATTTGTGGAATATTGTAATTAGTGAACTCATTTTGAATTTGAATTTGAGCTACCTTGTTGTTGTAAGTTGTAGTTTGATAACTTATGTAGAAGTAGATAATTGCACTGTGAGTTGAAGGTGTATATGTTTGATGTTGTGTTTTGTATATTTAGTGAAGAAGTTATGTGTGTGTGGCGTTTTGTATTGTGTAAAGGGTGTGTGTGTGGCATTGTGTTTATATATGTTGTTAAAAGGAGTATTGTACGTGGTGTAAGTGGTGGTGACGATGAGTAAGGGAAGTGTGTGTGGCAGTGTGATGTTGTGCATTTGTGTGTGTGTTAAGGTGTTGCACATTGTAATTATTTATAGTGTGAAACCGTAGCAAGAAAGGAAGCTTTGAGTTGTAGAATTTAAATTCAAAAACAAACATTAAAGTGTGAAAGTAATTGAACTCATTACTTAAACACTTATTGGTTGAATTTAATTATTTCACTTGACTTTACTTGAAGCAACAATAAGCATTTCTTGTATTAGTTGTGTGTGTGAGCACCATGGGTGTGTAAGGGTGTGTTATTGTGGTGCTTGTAGTGAAGTGTGTTGTTAACTTGTTGAAGTTAGTTAATAACCATGTCAAATGATGTGCATACTTCTACTACTTTGGTACATCAAGTATTGACTTCCTCTCCAACCATTGATGATGGACAAAGGGAAATTTGTTCCATACTTCTTGTAGGGTACAAGGAAACTTGTGTGTAATTATTGTTGATGGTGGTAGTTATACTAATGTTGTAGCTGCATCATTAGTATCGAAGTTAAAACTTGAAACTACCCCACATCCTGAACCCTATACATTACATTGGTTAAATGATTAGGAATCTTTATGTGACCTAAAGGGCTAAGGTACCCTTTAGTATAGGGGATAAATATTTTGATGAGCTTGAATGTGATATTATTCCTATTTATACATCCCATATATTGCTTAGTAGGCCATGGTCATATGATATGAGGGTCTTATAAGATGGCTTCAGGAATACATATGTATTCTAGTAAGAGGGTAAACGCATCATTCTAAATCTAATGTCACCTTCAGAGGTCCAAAAGGTTCAGCAACAGATCTATAGATAATGGGTGTCGAATCCAACAAAAATAAAAACCTACTCCTAGATAATTATATGATTTGCATATAGTGGTGAGTAGGGTCGAATCTATAGGGATTGGTTAAATATATTTCTATTCAAAGAGAATAAAAAGGAAAAGAAAAACGGGGGGGTTTTGTTTGTGAATCAAAATAATGTTGAAACAAGATAATAAAATCGAATATTGATAAAAGCCTAGCCAAAGGAATCAAGATAGTTTAATTCAAGGAATTGATCATCGATGCAAATGTTTTCTATTCTTATTTCATGATAAACTGGTTATGGTTATTAACAAGCTCTAACAACCTATCTCTCCTTACTTCCTCGATAATCAAGAGAAGCTCTTTGATTATTTCTCTTATCGATTAGACAACCCTAGACAAGCTCTTAGGATTTAATCTATCAATAGCATTAAACATTAGAGAGACCACCAATTCATGCCAGTAGATTATAAGATAACCTATTTAAACATGATCATACACCTCCATAACATGAATTCGATCATCTATTTTATAACCAAACATGTTATTATGTCACTGAGACTAGAACAATCAAATAATTACGGATTTGGCGTGCTAGTTGACAATATATTAACATGCTAATTGAATAGAAGAGCTCTAATTCATACCAATCAACAAAGATAATAATGACAAAACATTCAGAAGATATACGAATATCCGAAAACAAAGAATAGAATAAAGACAAATCAATTAGATCTCACAATTCGTGGAGAATTAAACATCTATGACCCTTTGGCTAGAAAAACTACTTAGCTACGCATGTTCATAATAAAAACGAAAATTAAAAACATAACAAGCCTCTGTTCCCGGCTGCCTGCTTTGCCTCCTTCTTTCCTTCTTGTCTCCAAGATGATCCAAGATTCAAGATTTTTCTTAACCCTTTAGGGTTAGTTCTATTTATATTGTTAAAGGGATGGCAGGTGATCTTTTGCTAGCAAGATACGAAAATATCTTTCCTTTTTCAAGTAAATTTTGAGAAGTAAATAATCGTCCACCTAGCACGCCCTACAACACGGCCGTGGGTCAAGCCGTGCCTTCCTCTGCGTATAAATCACATATCATCTTCCGTGTCCAGTGTGTACCACGGCTTCCACCACGGCCAGATCCCAAGCCGTGTCATCCTCTGGTCGATGTTCCACAATTTATCCTTGTTGTTTAGTATATGGCACGACTTCCTCAAGCTTCCACCACGGTTTGCACCACGTCTTCCACCACGGCTGTGTCACAAGCCGTGTCTCTCTCCTTCTCATGCAGTGTGTAGCACGGTTTGCACCATGGCCGTATCTCAAACCGTGCCTCGTTCTAGACAAATACATGGTCGTGTACTTCAACCGTGTAGTTTCCTGTGGCTTCAAAACTAAGTACACGACCGTGTACTTCAACTACACGCTCATATACTTTCCTCTGGTAGTGTAAATCCTTGCCTTTGATCCAAATTGTAGATGACTTCTCTAATTTACTTCAATTAGCACTCTTGACTCCATTTAACCTAATTTATCACCATAATAAAATTAAGTACCATTTCCTTATGATTTCTATAAAATCAATAATAAATTAACACAATTCATACTATTAAGATTGAGTATAAAATGGCTCTATCAATAGACCATAAGAGATTCTTGAGAATCATAACCACATGAAGCAACCTTCAGAGGGCCACATTGTACAGAAGTAGACATGCTAACCTTTAGAGATTCCTGAGGCTCCTAGTTACATAAGCTAACATATAGAGGACAACAGTTATCAGACACAAATGTACCAACCATTAGAGGATCCTAAGGGCCATGGTCAGATGAGCCAACCACTAGAGGACCAAACTGATGTGCTCAAAACCAAGTTCAAGCACAATCAAATGACTCAAGAAAACAAGTCACAATTTAATCACAAAACCGGTTCAATGTAGATGAACAATTCACGTGAAACCTTTTAAGATTTAATGGAAAAATGAAGATCAAATGATGTAATTACAATCCCTATTTGTAATATTCACCAAGTGACAACAAAAAGAGATTAGATTCACGTGAAATCAGAACAAAATGGAAGCATCAAAATAGTGAATTCCACCCTTCCTTCAATTCCAATGCACGCCAATACTAAAGAATAATCAATCTTAAAAGAACAATTAATCTTACAAGATAATTGTCCACGAATTACATTAAAAAATAAGTCCAAGAAAGCTTCAAATCCACCCTAGATATGACTCACTAGAGAAGAAGTGAAGAACAACAAAGAAGGAAATCGATATGACTCACAATTTCTCCTTGTTGCACTCGCCACAATTCCAATTCTTGGGTTGAAATTGATAAGAGGTTTTGAACTAAGGATGAACCCTAATTCCACACGTGAAGTGCTAGGTTTAATCTGCAAAATATGGCCTCCTCAAATCCTATTCTAAGCAAGTATTTATACTTGCTACTCCTAGGGTTAGAAAGTGGTCAAAATTACAAGTTTGCCACTTTTAAGATGGCTAGTCCTAAATAAAAATTACAAGCAAAATAAAGTGTTCCAAAATCATTACAACATAAATAGTCCATGCAAATGAAAAGTATATAAAAGAAATTGGTCTTCAAAATGCCGGTCTTTTGTAGGATTCATCGGCCCAGCTCATCGCCGGTTCAAGTTGGTCCATGGATAACCCACAAGCTGAGTCTGAGGGAGTTTGTCCATTGCCCTATAAATATGATAAGTGTGCCTGTTGGAAAACAGAATACAAGAATAATAGAAAAGAGGTTAATTTATAAATAATTTCGAGGTCGATCTGCTCAAAATGAGCCCTCATCGCCAAAATTTGAATTCCGTTAGTTTTTGCCCTAATGATAGGTCTTATTGGATTTTGATTCCTATCATCTCCTCGGGCCTCAAAAAGATTTGTCCTCAAATCTGGTAGATCAAATGCAGTAGAGACTTTGTTTCCTCCTAGCAAGCCACCTGAAGAAATATCACTGCAGAATCCCAAAATTGGAAATACCACGGGTGGTGATTGTTTTCTTTCCTCCATTTCTAGGATTTATCTCATCTGTAACACAAATAATGCTCCATTATCCAATAAAGTCGCCCCTGTATCAACCTGTTCCACTAAAACCATTTCCTCCTTTTCTAACTCATTTGTATGTTGCTGATCCTCATGGTCTTCTAATGATTGGTCCAACTGCTCATTACCCTCTGAAACCTCTGAAGGTGAACATAACTGTCTTTAAACAGTCTAGCTCTCTGGTGGTCTACTCGTCTGACTATGATCCTCAAGATCCTCTAAAGGTTGGCACATCGGTGTTTGACAAAGTTTATGCTCTAAAGAACCTTTAGAGGGTCGTGTCACTAGAGCCCTTAAGAACCTTTGAAGGTTGGCATACCTGCGTCTGCACAGTTTGGTCCTTTGAAGGTTTGATCATGTGGCTATGATCCTCAAGATTCTGTGATGGTTGTTTTATCTGTCTTTGTATCTCCTGGACCTCTGATGGCAACATAGGGTTCAATACTATACGTTTACCATCTTTTTTGAACATATAAGTATTTCTATACCCATCATGTAATACCATCCTATCATACAGCCATGGTCTACTAAGTAATACATGGGATGTACAAATAGGAAGAATATCACATTCAAGCTCATCATAGTACTTGTCCCCTATACTAAAGGGTACCCAAGCCCTTTGGGTCACACAAAGACCATCCTGATCATTCAACCAATGTAATGTATAGGGTTTAGGATGTGGGATAGTTTCAAGTTTCAACTTTGATACTAATGATGCAGCTACAACATTAGTACAACTACCACCATCAATAATAATTACGCACAAGTTTCCTTGTACCCTACAAGAAGTATGGAACAAGTTTTCTCTTTGTCCCTCATCAATGGTTGGGAAAGAAGTCATGTCCCAATGCAATACATTAGTAGACAAATACAAGTCACTTGACATTTTTTTCTTACTAACTTCAACAACCACAATACACTTCACCACAACACGGCAACACACCCTTACACACCCACGATGCTCACACTCAACCAATACAAGAAATGTTTATTGGTACTTCAAGTAAAGTTAAATAAATTAAGTGCACACAATTATTTCTAAGTAGTTAAGAATTAAATTCAACCACAAGTGTTAAGTAATGAGTTCAATTACTTTCACACTTTAATTGTTTTGTTTGAATTCAAATTCCACTACTCAACTTTCCTTTTCTTGCTTTAGTTTCACACTAATTAACTTCACAATGGGCAGCACTTCAACACAAGTCACCGCCACACAACTCCCTTTTTAGCTCACGGTTCAACAATGTTCACACCACCAACAACAAGTAGCTTGACAACACATACAACAACTAACACCAAATGTTAACACCCTTTACTAAATTTACAAAAAAAAAAAAAAATACAACACTACATACAATCCTCCTCAAGCTATGGTACACTTTCCCCACTTCCACACAAATATCAAACCGTAACTCCAACACAAAAAAGGCAGCTCAACTTTCAAATTCAAAATGAGCTCAATAAGTGCAAGATTCCACAAATGGTAAGAAGTTATTTCAAATTCAAATGACACACAATTAACTATGACTTAATGTGTGTTTTGAAATTTCAAATTGACTTAATGTACACTTTAATTCTGATTTCAAATCTGAAAAATGATAATTGTAATTCCTCCACTTTCCAAAAATGCACACACTAAACAATTTCACTTCACAATTGAAACACTACCACTCTTCTCCTTCACGGTTTGTTATCCATGCACTACACTCTCACACTTTAGCCTTAATGTGCAACACCTTACTCCACACAACCTCCATAAATTCACAAATGGCAATTCCCTCACTCAACATACAAACACAATGCCAACAATTCAATACTCCTTTTTACACCACAATTAATACACATACAACCACAGTGTAACAACCTCCACAATTTTTTTTCTTTTTTTTTTCTTTTTTTGTAAGCACAACTCTACATACAATACTTCAAGGTGTACATGTCCTTGCCACTACACTACTCCCATTCACACCATAAACCACAAGCAATGGCAGCAACAAAATTGAAATTTGAAATCACTCCACTAAATGCAACCTTCTCCACAAATGGTAAAAAACAATTCAAATTCAAATAACACTTATTCAATGCTACTCAATGAATTGCTTTCAAACTTAAAGAAGATATTTGAATTTCAAATGGATGCTTATCCTTCCACACACTTCAAATCTGAAAATTATACACTAAGCCTCCTTTATGCCCGAATCACTCCAAGCAAAATACACCTCTACTTCTTCACAATTAAGGTAACTTCAAGTTATGACTTTTGAATCACAAGATGTGCTACTATTCTTTTTTTTTTTTTAAACCAAAATATCAATCAAATGGATCTTCAACAAGACCTCAAAATGCACTCCAACAAGCAGCAAGTTCAACTCCCCAAGCAAGATAATCACGCCACTTCAAATAATAACATAAACAATTCAATTTTCCACTTTCAATTTTGGAATCAAAATGTAAACTCAAGAACCCTAAATTTCCGAAATTCAATTGAAAAATCCCTCCTCTTAAACCTCAAGCTCTGATACCAAAAGATGATGTGCTCAAAACCAAGTTCAAGCACAATCAAATGACTCAAGAAAACAAGTCACAATTCAATCACAAAACTGATTCAATGTAGATGAACAATTCACGTGAAACCCTTTAAGATTTAATGGAAAAATGAAGATCAAATGATGTAATTGCAATCCCTATTTGTAATATTCACCAAGTGACAACAAAAAGAGATTAGATTCACGTGAAATCAGAACAAAATGGAAGCACCAAAACCGTGAATTCCACCCTTCCTTCAATTCCAATGCATGCCAACACTAAAGAACAATCAATCTTAAAAGAACAATTAATCTTACAAGATAATTTTCCGTGAATTACATTCAAAAATAAGTCCAAGAAAGCTTCAAATCCACCCTAGATATGACTCACTAGAGAAGAAGTGAAGAACAACAAAGAAGGAAATCGATATGACTCATAATTTCTCCTTGTTGCACTCGCCACAATTCCAATTCTTGGGTTGAAATTGATAAGAGGTTTTGAACTAAGGATGAACCCTAATTCCACACGTGAAGTGCTAGGTTTAATCTGCAAAATATGGCCTCCTCAAACCCTATTCTAAGCAAGTATTTATACTTGCTACTCCTAGGGTTAGAAAGTGGTCAAAATTACAAGTTTGCCACTTTTAAGGTAGCTAGTCCTAAATGAAAATAACAATCAAAATAAAGTGTTCCAAAATGATTACAACATAAATATTCCATGCAAATGAAAAATATATAAAAGAAATTGGTCTTCAAAATGCCGGTCTTTTGTAGGATTCATCGGCCCAGCTCATCACCGGTTCAAGTCGGTCCATGGATAACCCACAAGCTGAGTCTGAGGGAGTTTGTCCATTGCCCTATAAATATGATAAGTGTGCTTGTTGGAAAACACAATACAAGAATAATAGAAAAGAGGTTAATTTATAAATAATTTCGTGGTCGATCTGCTCAAAATGGGCCCTCATCGCCAAAATTTGAATTCCTTTAGTTTTTGCCCTAATGATAGGTCTCGTTGGATTTTGATTCCTATCACAAACTGTTCAAAGGAAGTTGTGTTCACCTTCAAAGGTTTCAAAGGGCCATAAGTAGTTGAGCTAACCATTAAAGGGTCATGAGGGTCAACGACATACAAGTGAATCAGAAAAGGAGGCAACAATATTAGTGGAATGGGTTGAGAAAGGGAAGATGTTAGTGGATAATAGATCATTATATGTGTTGCAGATGAGATACATCCTAAAAATGGAGGAGAGAAAGAAATCACCCCCTGTGGTATTTCAAATATTGGGATTCTGCAGTGATACTTCTTTAGATGGTTTGCTAGGAGGATACAAAGTCTCTACTGCATTGAATCTATCATATTTGAGGACAAATCTTTTTGAGGCCCAAGGAGATGATAAGAATCAAAATCCGACAAGACCTATCATTAGGACAAGAGCTAAAGGATTTCAAATCTTAGCGATGAGGGCCCATTTTGAGCACATCGACCCAGAAATTATTTGTTTACTAACATCTTTTCTCTTATTCATGTATTGTATATTCCAGTAGGTACACTTATCGTGCTTTACAGGGTGATGGACAAACTCACTAAGACTCAACTTGTGGGTTATCCATAGACTAACTTAAACCGGCGATGAGCTGGGTCGACAAATCCTATGAAAGAGCTAGCATGATGAAGACTATTTTTATTTGTAATTATTTCTTTGGACTATTTATGTGTAATCTTTTGGGACACTTTTTATTAGTTGTAATTGAGTTTTAGGACCAGCCACCCTAAAAGTGGCATAGTTGTAATTTTGTGGACTTTTTAACCCTAAAGGGAGCAAGTATAAATACTTGCTTGAGTAGGGTTTTAGGGGACTTTTGGCAAAATTTTCAGAATAGACACACTTCACATGTTGAGGGTTAGGGTTGCCTAATTCCACAAATTGCTCTTATCAATTTCAAATCCCAATTTAAGGTTGTGGCGAATGGCTTCAAGGCTAATTTGTGAGTAATATCAAATTTTCCTTGTTACAATTTCCTTTTCATCACTAGTGAGTTGTATCTAGGGTTGAATTGGATTTGTTATTAACTGAATTAGATTACATTTGTAATCAATTTTATGTTGTTACAATTGATTAGTTTTAGCCCTTAAGTTTTAACCTTCAATTTAGCTTCATTTGAACCGAGGATAACTTTGTTGGGAAAGTGGATCTTTGAATTAGTTCATGCGGTTTTTGTGTGTAATTCACATGGCACTCATTTGTATTTAGTGTTGTTTGAAGGATTTTATCCTTGTAAAATTGTTACTTTGCAAATTAGAGCATTTGGATTTCATTGCTCTCCATTAGGGTTCATGCAAGTTATTGGAGTTTTGAGCCGAGACTAAACAAGTGCATTGAGGTTTATAATTTGTTGCAATTGCATGTGCTTAACCCCCAATTTCAGCACATCATCGTTTGGTATCAAAGCTATAACATACTTGGAACTAAGATTGATCACGCCATTATTTGAAGGATTGGTTCATAAATATTGAGGAATTGCACAGTTATTGAACTAGTTTGATTGACATTGTTTAATTGTCTTTCAAATTGGTTTTATATGTGCTTAATCTTGATTTTAAGCACATTACCTTTATCAACTTGATTCATGTTGCCACTAAGGGGTGTAAGGATATGGAGGCCTTAGGATAAACTATTTTTGAAAAGGAAATTGAACTAAAAAGGAGAGCCACTCGGTTTTGTTATAACTTGTTTTATTTGTTTGGTTTTATGTTCTAGTATATTTCCTTGTAAGATTTTCGGCCATTAGGAAGTCAAGGTCGGTTTTTTTCTATGTTTAGAAGTTTAAGCTTTTTATGTGTAAACCAATATAGACACGTAAAAGGCGAGGAGGCATATCTTGAACATTATCATTATTTTGAATATATAACTTTTCATATAAAGCTCTCTCTTGTTCTTTGAGAAAGAACTCCATGATTTCTTCAACATAAAGGCTTGGGGAAATCTCAGATAACTTAGGTTTCTATCAATAGGTGTGGTTGGGGTCTAGTTTCATTCTTACTTGTTCGAGACGTTCCTTGGGAATCCGATTTCAATATCGATCATCAGGTTCTAAGTTTAACATACCTAGGGTTTGCACATCATTTGGTATTAGATCTTAGGCTTCTTGAATCAAGTAACATCTATCCTTGTTAATTATTTGTTTCGTTCATTCCATAGTTCTTGTTCATATCTTATAAATTCATATAACAAAAATTACGATTCAGCCGTAGAAAGTGCTATTGGTGATCGAGCAATAATTTGTTATCTTAGTAAATTGAAATTCAATCCTTAATTCTTGTTCCATATCTTTAGAAATTCGTATAAAAAAAATTTACATTTCAACCGTGAAAGTATTCAAATTGCTAAGTTACCAAGACAAATCCTTACTTTGAATCACATAATCAAGTGATACAATACACTTTCCATTCCGTCCTTTAACTTTATCTTGTCTTTCTAATTTTGCATTTGAATTACATTGCTATTCTGTTACATGTTTGGTGCAATCTTGTCCTTTCCAATTTCGTGCTAAAGATATCTTCTTTGTTTGTGTTTCCAATTTCGTAGTGAATCTTGAATAGCTATTGATCCATATTGTGTACCCTTAATTGCAATGTGTTGGAATCAATTAGTTAGTCAGTAGAATTGCCTTAGTAGTTTACGTTGAGGATTTTTCAATTTGAATTCATATCAAAGAATTGTAAGAGCGGGTTATGAGAACATTATTACTGAGAGCAAAACATGAGTGAATTGTGAGAACATTATTACTGAGAGCAACACACAAGTGAGTTGTAAGAGATATATTATATTTGTTGTTACTAATCTCTTTTCTTGATTGTAGAGATATGTCGAGATAAAGTCCAACTAGAGGGGAGAATGGAAGAGGGGAAAATAGGTTGATGTTTGATGCGTTAATGAGAGAGATGAAGAGAATACTGAGTGGTGAACTGGAGAAAATCCATGAGAGGATTAATAAGATGGAACGGAGTAAGAAACCATCCAGCAACACTACTGTCAGGCGAGGCGCGAGTAGACCCTTGAGGGGAGGAGTAAGGATAGAAGAGGGTGAAGAAATGGATTCAAGAGAGTATAATTACATGAGGGAGAAAGGAAATACCCAAAGGCGAGATAGTAATCTGGGAAGTATCAGAATGAAGATACCATCATTTCAAGGGAAGAATGACCTAGAGTTGTACTTGGAATGGGAGAGGAAGGTGGACCATGTGTTTGAATGTCATAATTATACTGAGAAGAAAAAAATTAAATTAGCTGCAATTGAATTTTCAGATTATGCTAGTGTTTGGTAGGACCAACTAGTACGTAATAGGCGTAGGTATGGAGAGAAGCCTGTTAGTACTTGGGTTGAGATGAAAACCATTATGCACAAAAGGTTTATCCCTAGTCACTATCATAAGGATTTGCTCAGGAAGTTCCAAAGGTTGACACAAGGGTCCAAAAGCGTAGAGGACTATTATAAAGAAATGGAGATAGCCATGATTGGAGTTAGAGTGGATGAGGATGATAAGGCTACAATGGCTAGGTTCATTAACCGGTTGAATAGAGAGATTGCTGACGTGGTGGATTTACATCACTATTTGGATATAGAGGAGTTGTTATATAGGGCGATCAAGGTAGAGAAGCTATTGAAGTATAAGAACAATCCAAAATCTGGGGCGACTTCGAACTCTTCATGGAAGTTCAATTGGAAGAAGAATCCCATATATTCAAAATCAAAAGACGATGTAAAGGCTAAGAGTCCAGTCGTTGCTTCTAAAGGTAAATCTAACACTAAACCATCTTCGAGAACTCATGATATCAAATGTTTTAGGTGTTAGGGGTATAGAAATATTGCATCTCAGTGTCTAAATCAAAGAGCTATGATCATTCACAATAATGGAGATGTGGAGAGTATTAGTTTCTGAGGAAGATGATACATCACCCTTAGAGGAATATGATGATGTCGACTTAGAAGAACCCGTGAGTAGAGAGTTATATGTTACTAGGCGAGTCCTCAATACTCAACCTCATGATGATGGTGAAGGGGGTCAACGTGAGCACATCTTTCATACCCGATGTCACGTGCAGAACAAGGTATGTAGCTTGATCATTGATAGTAGTAGCTACACTAACGTTACTAGCACCTTGTTGGTTGATAAGATGGGGTTGAAAGTGATAAAACATCTAAAGCCGTATTAATTGCAATGGTTAAATGAGTGTGGGGAAGTGAAGGTGACTAGGTAGGTTCTTATTTCCTTTTCTATATGGAATTATCGTGATGAGGTGATTTGTGATATAGTTCCCATGTAGGTTAGTCATCTATTATTGGGTCGGCCATGGCAGTTTGATAGGAAGGTGATGTATGATGGGTAAAAGAATCAATATTCTTTTATTCTAAACAAAAGAAAGGTGATTCTAACTCCACAGAAACCATGGGCAGCTTGTAAAGATCAAGTTAGGACAGCAAAACAATTTAGAGAGAAACACGTGAGTGTGTGAGAAAAGGTTGAGAAGAAAGAAAAGAGTGAGAGACAAACACTGGTGAGTCATGAGGGAAAAGATTTTGAAACACTGAGAGGAGAGAAAATTGCAAGAAAAAGTTATGTAAAGAGTGCAATGTTAGCAAGGAAACAACTACTTGTACTTATGTACAAGGAAGTGTATTTTACTAGTGCTGACCTTAACCCTTTATTTCCTAGTATAGTGGTGTCTCTTTTATAGGAATATGTGATAGGAATAAAAATCCGACAAGACCTATCATTAGGGCAAGAACTAAAGGAATTCAAATCTTGGTGTTGAGGGCCCATTTTGAGCAGATCGACCTCGGAATTATTTATATATTAACCTCTTTTCTATTATTCTTGTATTGTGTTTTCCAACAGGCACACTTATCATATTCTATAGGGCAATGGACAAACTCCCTCAGACTCAGCTTGTGGGTTATCCATGGACCGACCTGAACCGGCGATGAGTTGAGCCGATGGATCCTATAGAAGACCGGCATCATGAAGACCATTTATTTTATATATTTCTTCTTTTATTAAACTATTTTGGTTGTATTTTGGTTTTGGGATACTTTTATTTCTTTGTAACTTTCATTTAGGGTTAGCCACCTTAAAAGTGGCAAACTTGTAATTTTGAACACTTTTTAACCCTAGGAGTAGCAAGTATAAATACTTGCTTAAGAGAGGGTTTGAGGAGGCTAATTTTGCAGATCAAACACTTCACATTTCGTGAGAGGGCTTAGGGTTTTCCCAATTCCAAATTCTCTTATCAATTTCAATCCCAAGAAGTTGAAATTGTAGCGAGTGCAACAAGGAGAAATCGTGAGTAATATCGATTCATCTTTGTTGTTGTTCATTTCTTCTCCAGTGAGTCATATCTAGGGTAGATTTGAATCTTTCTTGGACTCTTTAGTGATTGTAATTCGTGGATAATCATCTTGTAAATGTTGATTATTCATTGAGATTGAATACTTCTTAGTGATTGGCGTGAATTGGCATTATTGGAAGGATATTGAGATCACAGTTTTGTGCTTGTCTTATTGCTTCCTTTTGATTTGATTTTACGTGAAATTCATCTTCTCTTGTGGTTATTTGGTTAATATTATCATTAGAGATTACAATTGAATCATTTGAACAACAATTTCCATCAAAATCTACAAGGTGTTCACGTGAAATCACCCTCAAGTGAACTGGTTTGTGTTTTGTGAATTAAGGTGTTTTTCCTTGAGTCTTTTGATTGTGATTAAGTGGAATTAGGCACATCATATTTTGGTATCAAAGCTATATCATATTTGGATTTAAGATTCAAACACATCATAATTGAAGAATTGGTTAAATTCATTGGAAATTGACGGCATTGTTCATGTGATTGAGACTAGTTTGATTGACATTGTTGGATTGTCTTTCAAATTGGTTTTTATACGTGCTTAATCTTGGTTTTAGGCACATCAATATGAAGATTTGTTTCCCGGAGAAGTTCTGAAGGGTCTACCTCTACTATGAGGTATAGAGCATCAAATTGATTTCTTACCAAGTGCGTCTATTCCTAATCGGCTAGCTTACCGAACTAATCCTAAGGAGGCAAAGGAAATTCAAAGGCAGGTTGATGAATTGATGGAGAAAATATTTTTCAGGGAAAGCCTTAGTCCATGTTCAATTCCTGTCATCTTGGTTCCCAAGAAGGATAGAACATGGCGAATGTGCGTTGACTGTCAAGCAATTAACAAGATAACAGTTAAGTACAAACATTTTATCCCTAAGTTAGATGACATGCTTGATGAATTGCATAGTGCTTGTTTATTTTCTAAAATTGATTTAAAGAATGGCTATTATCCAATTCATATGAAAAAGGGGGATGAATGGAAAACGGCTTTTAAAACTAAACATGGGTTATATAAATAGATGGTAATGCCTGTCGGATTAACAAACGCACCTAGTACTTTTTATGAGGTTAATGAATCATGTTATGCATAATTTAATTGAGGAATTTGTTGTTGTATACTTTGATGACATTCTAATTTACAGCAAGACATTAGATGATCATGTTCAGCATTTACAGTATGTGTTTAATGTTTTGAGGGAAAACCAGTTATATGTTAATTTAAAGAAGTGCACCTTTTGTATGGAAACTATAGTTTTTCTTGGATTTGTTATAGGTGCAAAGGGGATTACTATGGGTGAGGAAAAAATGAGAGCGATTTGGGAGTAGCCAACACCAAGGAACACAAGTGAGGTCAGGAGCTTCCATGGCTTAGCATGTTTTTATAAGAGATTTGTGAGGGATTTTAGTTCCATAGCCGCTCTTCTAAATGAAATTGTTAAGAAGAATGCTGAATTCAAGTGGATTGAAGTGCATGAGCAGGTTTTCAAACCCTAGAAGGTAAGTTAACCAATGTACCTTTACTAGTCTTGCCTAATTTTGAGAAAGAATTTGAGATTGAATGTAATGCTTCTATGAAAGGTATTAATGATGTGTTAACGCAGGATTCCAAGCCGATTACTTATTTTAGCAAAAAACTCAATGATGCTGCATTAAATTATCCAATGTATTATAAGGAGCGGTATGCCTTAGTGAGGACCCTACAAACGTGGCAACATTACTTATGGCCTAAGGAGTTCATCACTCATTCCAATCATGAGAGTCTAAAGTATCTAAAAACTTCGGGTAAGTTAAATAGAGGCATGCCAAGTGGTTGGAATTTATCAAAAGCTTTCCATACGTGATTAAATATAAGCAAGGAAAGGAAAATGTGCTGGTAGATGCACTTTCTCGAAGGTACTCTCTTATGACTTCTCTGCATACTAAATTACTTGGATTTGAATTCATTAAGGAATTATATGAGAATGATGCTGACTTTGGTCAAATTTAGGCCACTTGTGTTGAGTTTGGATATTCTGATTTCTATATTCATGATGGATATTTGTTTAAAAGAGATAGGTTATATGTACCAAAAGGGTCTATGTGTGAATTGCTAGTGAGGGAAACATATGGTGGTAGTTTAATGGGACATTTTGGGGTTAAAAAGACTTTGGATACTTTACATGAACATTTCTATTGGCCTAAAATGAAACATGATGTGCAAAATGTGTGTGATAAGTGCATTGTATGTAAAAAGGCTAAGTCCAGAGTAATGCCTTATGGGGAATACCTTTCATTACTTGTGTCTAATCAACCTTTGATTGACATCTCTACGGACTCTATATTAGGATTACCCCGATCTCAAAGTTGCCAAGATAGCATATTTGTTGTTGTTCATAAGTTTAGTAAGATGGCTCATTTTATTACCTATTATAAAACTAATAATGCAAGACACATTACTGATTTGTTCTTTAAGGAGATCGTGCAGTTACATGGGTTACCTAAATCTATTGTAAGTGATAGAGATGTAAAATTCTTGAGTCATTTTTGGCGTACTCTATAGAATAGGCTATGCACTAAATTGTTGTTCTCTACTATTGCACATCCTCAAACTGATGGTCAAACTGAAGTAGTCAATAGGACTCTTTCAACCTTGTTGCGTGATGTGATTCATAAGAATTTGAAACAATGGGAGACATGTTTGCCTCATGTAAAATTTGTATATAACAGGGCGGTGTATTCCACTACATCGTATTCTCCATTTAAGGTTATATATGGCTTTAACCTCTTGACTCCATAAGATATTTTGCCTTTGCTACTAACGAATTTGTTGACCTTGACGAAAAGAAAAAGGCAGAAATTGTTAGGGAATTGCATGCTTGGGTTCAAACCAACAATGAGAAGAAAAACGAGCGCTATGCTCGTCAAGCCAATAAGGGATGTGTAAAAACTGTGTTTCATCCAGGAGACTGGGTGTGGGTACATTTGAGAAAGGAGAGATTTGCCGATCAATGAAAGTCTAAATTGCATCCTAGGGGAGATGGACCTTTTTAAGTGGTGGAGCGCATAAATGATAACGCTTAAAAGATTGACTTACCTAGTCACTGATACGAACCACGCCAACCCGTGACAAAACCCAATACCAATACGTTCGGAAATTCGTTTGCCTAAGACGCCCAAACAGCTAAAGTGGAAACCGCGACCCGTTGTCTATAAGCGAGACAAGAACCTTGGTATAAAATGAAGACGCCACAATCGGGATGAAAGACCGATTGATAAGTCGGGATGAATGCCACGGAAATTAATCCGATAAGTTCGATTTAGTTCTTAAAGAACCAAGAGAGGTGCCTCTCAAAAGTGTTTAATGTTCAAAGATATAAATTCCTAGTTTTTCTAAACCCTAGGAGCTTTTATACTAGGGTTACAATTGGTGAAAAACATGTCCAAAACGACATAGCTTAGATAAGTTGCATAAAAACACGATAACAGAACAAGCTGGCCGGCAGGGGATACACGGCCGTGTACGCGACCGTGTACTTTGGCCGTGTACTTTTCTATGCACATTTCGATCACATACACGACCGTGTACTTCTGGTCGTGTATCTTTCTGTGGATTTGCTTGTCTCCATACACGGCCGTACCTTTTAGTCGTGTATGATTCTGTATAATCTTGGAATTCCTACACGGCCGTGCCTTGAACATACACGCCCTCTTCAACCCGTGTCCGATGTGACTTGTATAAAAGCAAGGGTCTTCCCATGGTTGTTCCAATCCGTTCCAACTTCATGATTGCTCCAATCCTTTCCGGCTTCATGGACAACCTTTATCAACCCGTTAAGTGCTTCCTTGAATCGTTTTGCTTGAATTTTTGTGATCGGTCTAGGCGGCACTTCAAGAGGATCTACATTTCTTCTTCCGGCTTGGCTCTCATCATGGATCTCATCATTCCCCTCCTCTTGAAAAGGATTTGTCCTCAAATTATTGCTTGCATCAAATGGACTCAGATCAGTAACATAAAATGTGGCACTTACTTGATACTCACCTGGTAAATTTTTCTTGTAGGCATTATCATTGATTTTCTCAAGCATCGGAAATGGACCGTCTCCCCTAGGGTTCAACTTGGATCTCCTCTACAATGGAAAACTCTCCTTGCGAAAATGCACCCAAACCCAATCTCCAGGCTGAAAAATCTTGGGTCTCCTATCCTTGTTCACCCTTGAAGCGACCCTAGCATTTTGTTTTACAATCCTAATCTTTACCTGTACATGTAGCTTTCTCACGAAATCTGCCTTAGAATCAGCATCAAAACTCACAGACTTGTTAAGTGGCAATGGCAGTAAATAAATAGAAACCAATGGGTTAAAACCATACACAATCTCAAATGGCGAACAATGAGTAGTGCTATATAAAGCCCTGTTATATGCAAACTCCACAAATGGTAGACAATCCTTCCAAGTCCTAATGTTCTTCTTTATAATTGCCCCTAACAATTGAATTAATGTCCTGTTAACCACATCAATTTGCCCATCAATTTGTAGGTGACAGATAGTTGAAAACATCCATTTAGTTCCCAACTTTTCCCACAATACTCTCAAAAAATGACTCAAAAATTTCTCATCTCGATCATTAACAATGCTTCTAGGTATACCATACGGACGCACTACCTTTCTAAAGAACAAATCAACAATGTGTATAGCATCATTAGTTTTATGATAAGGAATGAAATGAACCGTTTTAAAAATCCTATCCACAACCACAAAATTAGAATCTCGACCATGCCTAGGCCTAGATAATCCTAACACAAAATCTATGGAAATGTTTATCCATGGCTCACGAGGAATGACACTATACTCATATAACCAATCTAAGAAGTCATCTAAACAAGGAATGGGATGACGATACTTTACCGTAAGGTTGTTGATGGCGCGGCAGTTAACACACATTCTCCATATCCCATCCTTCTTAGGCACCAAAATCACAGGCACTGTACATGGACTCATGCCTTCTCTCACGTATCCCTTCTCCATTAACTCATCTACCTGCCTTTGGAGTTTCTTCGGAAAGATATTTTCAAAATCCTGCACATGAGACACAACCACACTAGGCAAAGCATTAGATAATTCGTTAGTAGTCAAACATGTTTCTTTAAAAATCAGCAACAGCATAGGTTGCTTCCTCACTAATGCTCTCCTCACTACACTCGCTCTTGCCACACAACTCTCCTTTTGCAAGGCTGTCCTCTCCTTTTCACTCACCACCAAAGTTGATTCCCTTTCAACTTGGCCTCTCACACTCTTTCCAGCCTTCCTCTCCTTTTCCTTTTGATCTTGACTCTTATATTCCTCTTTCTTCTCATTGTCTTTTGCTCTCTCACTCTCACTCTGCTTTTCACTCACCTTATGTTTTGCAAAAGATTGTTGTAGCTGCAACTGGTCCTCATACACTTGTTTGGGTGTTAACGGTTTAAGATTAAAGCTTTTCCCTTGGTGAACAAGCGTATACTTGTTAGAAAAGTCATCATGAACAACCTTCCTATCAAATTGCCATGGCCTCCCCAACAACACATGACATGCTTGCATTAGCACTACATCGCATAACACCTCATCCTCATATCTACCAATGCGAAAACCAATCAAGGTTTGCTTACTCACCTTAGTCTCACCACTATCATTCAACCACTGCAATTTATATGGACTAGGGTATCTAACAGTTTTGAGCCCCAGCCTCTCAACAATAAAATTGCTCACTACATTAGTGCAACTTCCCCCATCAATAATCAAACTACAAATGTGATCTCCTAGATAACATCTAGTATGAAATATATTCTCCCTTTGCACCTCCTCTTCTTCCTTCACCTGCACATTCAAAGCTCTCTTCACTACTGCCACTAGCCTTCCCATTGCAGGCTCCTCATCATCACTAGCATCCTCTAAAGGAGGCATATCATATTCTTCACTATCCCCCTCAGTCTCATACTCACCATCATCACGCAAAATAATCACACGCCTATTTGGACATTGACTAGCAATATGGCCTCTACCTTGGCATTTAAAACATCTAATGTTGCGATTTCTAGAGGTAGAAGATTCAGGGTTACCTTGATTACCAAGAGTAGAACCCGCTTGCCTCAGCTCCCCTTTTGGTTTGGTGGTTAAAGGCTTTTCTTCCTTCTTCCATTGATTAGTCTTCCAAGTGGATGAACCATTACCCTGTTGAAACTGTGCATTACTACTACCTCTCCTCTTGTGCTGGTTCTCAACCTTTATAGCCATGTGAACCATGTCCGCCAATTCTACATAATGCTGCAATTCAACCACATTTTGGATTTCTCTATTCAACCCTGCAAGAAACCTAGCCATTGTAGCCTCTCTATCCTCCTCTACATTTGCCCTATTCATAGTGACTTCCATCTCCTTGAAATACTCATCTACACTCCGGCTTCCCTGCCTCAGAGTTTGCAACTTATTGTGCAATTTACGATAGTAATACGCAGGCACAAACCGCTTCTTCATCACTCTTTTCATCTCTTCCCAAGACTCAATAGGTGGCTCGCCACTCCTTCTCCTATTCAACATTAGTTGATCCCACCACACTATAGCATAATCCAAAAACTCAATGGCAGCAAGTTTTACTTTCTTTCTCCCACTATAGTTGTGATAATCAAACACCATCTCCACCTTTTTCTCCCATTCTAAGTACGCCTCGGGATCATTTTTCCCTTGGAAAGGAGGAATCTTCATCTTTATGCTACTCAATTGATCATCCTCTCTATTCCTATCTCCTTTATCTTCCCAATCTCTAGTTCCTCTATTCCGACCACTATATCCTCTATAACTCCCCACAGAAGGCTCATCAAAGTCATCATCCATCATTTCATCTCCACCCCTCGGTACTCTCCTAGAACGACTCTCCTTCTTACGCCCTTGGAATACGTTTGTGGATTGCTCTAGTCTTTGCTCTACCGTCTCATGAATTTGTTCCATTCCCTCTTGGAACTTCCTCTTCATCTCACCCCTCAATGCCTCAATTACTAACCTAACATCAAACCTTCCCCTCTCACCTTCAGGAGAATGTTGTCTCGGCATAGTCCCTACAGAAACGATTAGTACTAACACAAATATATATATAATTAAACCTCACGATACACTCCCTTACGTGTTTCGCTCAAATGATGATATCACATAGTCACTCGTGTATTCTCACAAATAATGATCATATCAACTCGCCAATTTCCTCTTGTCAATTCTCTTGGAACTAACCCAAACTACACCAATTTCCTTCCATAGAATTCAAAACAACTCTAGCGTTCGTAAATTTTCCTCTATTTTTCTATCCGATTTTTTTTTTTGTCTCTGTTTTTGCGTTTGATCACGTTTCTCTTGTCTTTGTTTTCTTTTCCCTTCTTTTTTTTTGTCATGATTTTTGATGAGATCCATGATGAGAGTCAAGCTGGAAGAAGGAATGTGGATCCTCTTGAAGTGCCGCTTAGACCGATCACAAGAAGTCGAGCGAAACGGCTCAAGGAAGCACTTAACGGGTTGATAAAGGATGTCCATGAAGCCGGGAAGGATTGGGGCAATCATGAAGTTGGAACGGATTGGAACAACCACGGGAAGACCCTTGCTCTTATACAAGTCACACCGGACACGGGTTGAAGAGGGCGTGTACTTTCAAGGCACGGCCGTGTATAGAGTCAAGCAAATCTACAGAAAGATACATGGCCAAAGTACACGGGCGTGTATGTTGCCAGAAGTTGCACAAAAAGATACACTGCCAAAGTACACAGGCGTGTATGTTGCCAGAAGTTGCACAGAAAGGTACACGGCCAAAGTACACGGGCGTGTACACGGTCCCCTACCGGCCAGCTTGTTCTGTTTTCACGTTTTTACGCCACTTATCTAAACTACGTCATTTTGGACTTGTTTTACACGAATTGTAACCCTAGTATAAAAGCTCCTAGGGTTTAGAACAATGAGGAATATACATCTTTGAGCATTAAACACTTTTGAGAGGCACCTCTCTTGGTTCTTCAAGAACTAAATCGAACTTATCGGATTGATTTCCGTGGCGTTCATCCTGACTTATCAATCGGTCTTTCATCCCGATTGTGGCGTCTTAGTTTTTATACCAAGGTTCTTGTCTCGCTTATAGACAACGGGTTGCGGTTTCCACATTAGGTGTTTGGGCGTCTTAGGCAACGAATTTCCGAACGTATTGGTATTGGGTTTCGTTACGGGTTGGCGTGGTTCGTATCAGTTTGGTATCAGAGCTTAGGTTTGTCAAAACATCAAGTTCAGTTGAGGAAGGTAATATCAAAAACCCTAACTCCAATCGTTCATATCAATTATCGTATTCAATTTCGTAGTATTGATTGTCTTTTGATAGTGTAATATCGCCTAGGCGATTGTGTAAAAAAAAAAAAAGAGTAAAAATCACGACGAAAAAAAAAAGAAGAGAAAAGAAAAGAAAGACAAAAAAAAATAAAAATTCGGATAGAAAAATTGTGGGAAAATTTACGAACCCTAGAGTTGTTTTGAATTCTACGGAAGGAAATTGGTAGTTCGGGTTAGTTCCAAGAGAATTGAGAAGAGTAAATTGGCGAGTTGATATCATCATTATTTGTGAGAATACACGAGTGACTGTGTGATATCATCATTTGAGCGAAACACGTATGGGAGTGTATCGTGAGGTTTAATTATATATATATTTGTGTCAGTACTAATCTTTTCTGCAGGAACTATGTCGAGACAACATTCTTCGGAAGGTGAGAGGGGAAGGTTTGATGCTTGGTTAGTAATTGAGGCGTTGAGGGGAGAAATGAAGAGGATGTTCCAAGAGGGAATGGAACAAATTCATGAGACGGTGGAGCAAAGACTAGAGCAATCCACAAATGTATTCCAAGGGCGTAAGAGGGAGAGTCGTTCTAGGAGAGTACCGAGGGGTGGAGATGAAATGTCGGATGATGATTTTGATGAGCCTTCTGTCGGGAGTTATAGAGGATATAGTGGTCGGAATAGAGGAATTAGGGATTGGGAAGATAGAGGAGATAGGAATAGAGAGGATGATCAATTGAGTAGCATAAAGATGAAGATTCCTCCTTTCCAAGGGAAGAATGATCTCGAGGTGTACTTAGAGTGGGAGAAAAAGGTGGAGATGGTGTTTGATTGTCACAACTATAGTGGGAGAAAGAAAGTAAAACTTGCTGCCATTGAATTTTCGGATTATGCTATAGTGTGGTGGGATCAATTAATGTTGAATAGAAGGAGGAGTGGCGAGCCACCTATTGAGTCTTGGGAAGAGATGAAAAGAGTGATGAAGAAGCGGTTTGTGCCTGCGTATTACTATCATGAATTGCACAACAAGTTGCAAACTCTGAGGCAGGGATGCCGAAGTGTAGATGAGTATTTCAAGGAGATGGAAGTCACTATGATTAGGGCGAATGTAGAGGAGGATAGAGAGGCTACAATGGCTAGGTTTCTTGCGGGGTTGAATAGAGAAATCCAAAATGTGGTTGAATTGCAGCATTATGTAGAATTGGAGGATATGGTCCACATGGCTATAAAAGTTGAGAACCAGCACAAGAGGAGAGGTAGTAGTAATGCACGGTTGCAACAGGGTAATGGTTCATCCACTTGGAAGACTAATCAATGGAAGAAGGAAGAAAAGCCTTTACCCACCAAACCAAAAGGGGAGCTGAGGCAAGCGGGTTCTACTCCTGGTAATCAAGGTAACCCTGAATCTTCTACTTCTAGAAATCGTGACATTAGATGTTTTAAATGTCAAAGTAGAGGCCATATTGCTAGTCAATGTCCAAATAGGCGTGTGATGATTTTGCGTGATGATGGAGAGTATGAGACTGAGGGGGATAGTGAAGAAGAGGATATGCCTCCATTAGAGGATGCTAGTGATGATGATGAGCCTGCAATGGGAAGGCTAGTGGCAGTAGTGAAGAGAGCTTTGAATGTGCAGGTGAAGGAAGAAGAGGAGGTGCAAAGGGAGAATATATTTCATACTAGATGTTATCTAGGAGATCACATTTGTAGTTTGATTATTGATGGGGGAAGTTGCACCAATGTAGTGAGTAATTTTATTCTTGAGAGGCTGGGGCTTAAAACTGTTAGACACCCTAGTCCATATAAATTGCAGTGTTTGAATGATAGTGGTGATACTAAGGTGAGTAAGCAAGCCTTGATTGGGTTTCGCATTGGTAGGTATGAGGATGAGGTGTTATGTGATGTAGTGCCAATGCAAGCATGTCATGTGTTGTTAGGGAGGCCATGGCAATTTGATAGGAAGGTTGTGCATGATGGCTTTTCTAACAAGTATACGCTTGTTCACCAAGGGAAGAGCTTTAATCTTAAACCGTTAACACCTAAGCAGGTGTATGAGGACCAGTTGCAGCTACAACAGTCGTTTGCAAAACACAAGGTGAGTGAAAAGTGGAGTGAGAGTGAGAGAGCAAAAGACAATGAGAAGAAAAAGGAATATAAAAGTCAAGATCGAAAGGAAAAGGAGAGGAAGGCTGGAAAGAGTGTGAGAGGCCAAGTTGAAGGGGAATCAACTTTGGTGGTGAGTGAAAAGGAGAGGGCAGCCTTGCAAAAGGAGAGTTGTGTGGCAAGAGCGAGTGTAGTGAGGAAGCAACCTATGTTGTTGCTGGTTTTTAAAGAAACATGTTTGACTACTAACGAATTATCTAACTCTTTGCTTAGTGTGGTTGTGTCTCTTGTGCAGGACTTTGAAGATGTCTTTCCTAAGGAGATTCCAAAGGGATTACCACCTATTCGTGGTATTGAGCACCAGATTGATCTTGTACCCGGAGCATCGATTCCAAACAAGCCAGCTTACAGGAGCAATTTGGAGGAGACAAAGGAACTCCAAAAGCAGGTTGATGAATTAATGGAGAAGGGGTACGTGAGAGAGAGCATGAGTCCATGTACAGTGCTGGTGATTTTGGTGCCTAAGAAGGATGGGACATGGAGAATGTGTGTTGACTGCCGCGCCATCAACAACATCACGGTAAAGTATCGTCATCCCATTCCTCGCTTAGATGACATGTTAGATACAATGTGCCTTTACTCTTTATTGCATTACTTATAGGAGCGGTTAAGAGGGAAGTATACTCTACTTTACTGGTATGGATCTTTATTCGGTTTCACTTTTGGGAATTTATGTTTAAATGATGAGAGTATTAGTTTAAGTCACTTGGATTAGTCTTGAGAATTCTGGTGTTTGTATTTTGTAAACAACTAATGGTAGGATTGAGTAGAGATTGCATAGTATGGAGGTAGATCATGAGAATCAATGATGCGAAAAGAAGTTCTTGATTGTTAAGTTAATGAAAATCTTGTCCTTGGTTTTTCTTTGGCTTCATTCTGCTTGAGGACAAGCAAATGCATAAGTGTGGGGGAGTTTGATAAGTACAAATTAACACTTGTATTTTTTATGAATTCTAGTGGTGTATGTAATAAATTGATGTTATTTTGAAGAGTTTTGATAATAAATTGATGTTATTTTCAGTTTCAGGACTAAAGACCACTATTTTGAGAGGAGATATCGACTTAGATTGAGATCGGAGAAGAATACACGAAGAAAAATGCTTTTTGGAAGGAAAAGGGGAAGTACACGGGCGTGTATTTCCAGAGCACGGCCGTGTGTTGGGCTTGAAAAACCAACAGAAGCTTACACGATTTGAGTACACGGTTGAAGGCACGGCTATGTGTTAGCTTATTCACAGAAGTACACGGCCGTATGTTATTGGCCATAGGTTTGTTTTACTTCAAACACTATTGCAAGGCACGACCATGTACAACCGTGGGTCGAAACCATGTATATGGAAACGTTTGGCTGTTTCAGGAGATTTTTCGGTTTCCATATATATATCTCTTCATTTTCCAGGTGAGAGGGGTTCCTAACTTGAAGAAGATAGAAAAAACAACAAAAAGAAGAAGAAGAGGAGACCGGGAAAGATTATCTAAGGGAAAAGCAACATCAACAGATTCATCTTTCTCTTCTAAAGGGTTTATGCACACGGGTTTTTCATCTTCATTGATTTGTAACTTGAAAACCATGAGTGGCTAATTTATTTCATACTTGAACCTAACGAACCTTAGTTGTCATGTAATATTGGTTTGATTGCATAGTTAATGAATACTGGAATTCTCTGAATTTATTCATGTTGTTCATTTAGTGTTGCTAATTTGATGTATGGCCAGCATTGAGTTTCCATTGATTTCTTAGAAGTTGATTGGAAAATCTCTTGTTTGAATAGATCGTACATGAATAAAGGAATTCGTATGTAATCTATGGATAGAGAACATGAATTTTCCGTATTAGGTTAAATTAGATAATTCGACCTAATGGAGGGTTCAAGACTGTTAATGTAATTCTAATCGATTTTGATAAAACAGGGATCTTTATTAATGCGATTAGGGTTAGGAGCTAATAAATCTGGAAGGAATATTGGCTTAGTGTTATGATAGGAATAAAAATCCGACAAAACCTGTCATTAGGGCAAGAACTAAAGGAATTCGAATTTTAGTGATGAGGGCCCATTTTGAGCAAATCGACCCCGGAATTATTTATATATTAACCTCTTTTCTATTATTCTTGTATTGTGTTTTCCAACAGGCATACTTATCATATTTTATAGGGCAATGGACAAACTCCCTTAGACTCAGCTTGTGGATAATCCATAGACCGACCTAAACTGGCAATGAGCTAGGCCGATGGATCCTATAGAAGACCGGCATCTTGAAGACCATTTCTTTTATATATTTCTTCTTTTATGAACTATTTTGGTTTTAGGACACTTTTATTTCCTTATAATTTTCATTCAGGGTTAGCCACCTTAAAAGTGGCAAACTTGTAATTTTGAGCACTTTTTAACCCTAGGAGTAGCAAGTATAAATACTTGCTTAAGAGAGGGTTTGAGAGGCATATTTTTGCGGATCAAACACTTCTTCTACACATGAGAATTAGGGTTCCTAATTGTCATTTAGACTCTTATCAATTTCAATCCCAAGAGTTGAAATTGTGGCGAGTGCAACACCTTGAAATTATGAGTTATATCAATTTCATTTTGTTGTGATTTCTTTTCTTCTCTAGTGTGTCATATCTAGGGTTGAATTGAGATAGTTCTTAGATAGATTTGCTTTTAATTGTATTCAAATTCTTGAGTTTATTTAAGGTACTTTGCAATTGAATTCGAATCTTCATTGAAGAATTCCCTTGAAAACGTGTTCTTCACTATTGGAAAGGAGTTCTTGGAATTGAGGTTTTCTTTTGAATTTGTGGTTTATTTTCGTGGATTATATGAGATTAGGGTGTTGTTAGAAGATATTATCATTGAGGTTTCACAATTGCATCATTGAATATTTGGATTTTCCTTGTATCTTCATTAGGGTTCATGTGAATTTGCCCTTGTAGATCCAATTTCACCTTGACTTGAGATTGTTTTTTCTTAAGTCTTTTAATTGTGCTTCTAAGTGGAATTAGGCACATCATGTTAGATGCTCCATGGTTCAGAGATAACCATTGCTTGTTAACTAATTTATTGAAAGGGTGAAGTTACATGACAATTAGAGGAGTAGTAAGGGTAAGGCATGCTCTTAATTATCAGACTGAGTAATCAAGTTATTGTGTTAGTTTTAATTGCTATAGGCTTTGTCAAGTGTTTCTAATTTAAATTGAATCTTTCGAAATTGTGCGGTTGGATAGTTGGTTTAGAGTTATTATTAGTACTTGTTGATCCTTGGAGGAACGATATCTGAACTCAACTCTATACTATTACAATTGATCGTAAAAGAGAGTCAAGGAAAAAGGATTTTTAATTTATGTGATTACGGTCATCAACACATATTATAACAGGAAGTTTATATTGTATATAATCATTTTTCCTATTATTTTGTTACTATTACTATTATTGTTAATTTGTTTGATTGTTTATTTTCATACATTCATATATATGTTTACTATTATTATTGTTGTTGTTACTATTACTCCAATTATCTTCATTAGTTATTATGGTATGTTGCTATTCTCCTTTTTGTTTTTTTGGCTTATGTCATTATGATAGTATAGCAAGATAGTCATTTTAGTTTTAGAGATAAATAATGAGTATTTTTTCTATAACCATTTGCATTGTTATTTTCTATTATTATTTATTATCACTATTTTGTTAAGGTAGCATTTCATTAAGGAAGGTGATCAAGATGGATTTTCATTCATTTATAGAAAATTTGAATTCTATTTCGACCGTGTATTGACTTTGCAAATATATTGGATATTTTAATTAACTTGAAGTTGCCAAAGTTAGAGGTTTGTTTTCCTTCTTTTTTTTTTTCGGAAGTTCATGAATGCGTATTTGTTATGAGATTATTGATATTTGTTTTCATTTGACATTACTTGTTATACTATTTTTAAGTCTACATTCATTATTTTGTCATTTATTAACTTCTGAATTTGTAATTTTACTAGCTTTTTTTTTTGTTCATCTGCATTTAAATATGCTTTTATGACTGTACATTTTGATTATAATCTTATCATCTATAATTTATAGCTATTGAATTTATTTAATGATAATTGAATTACCTTATATAAGTATCCCCTTCTCTTAATTTACTCTACTATTAGTTGTTAAAAAAATTATCATCATTAGATGTTATAATTATGTATAGCTATTCGTTTATTATTAACGATTTATCTCACTATGAGGATGTAGTGAGATAGTTATTTTAGTTTTGGATTTAGTTTAATAATAATTATTAATATTGCTACTAATACCATTATTATTATCTATTATCTTTATTTTATTATCAAGCATTATCGTCTTTAGCGGAGGTGGTGAAGATGTTGTTTCTATATTTTTTTTACCATGTTTTAATTATAAGCTTATCACTTGTAACTTATAGCTATGGGATTCATTTAATGATAACTAAATTATCTTATATAAGTATACTCTATAGGGTAAGGATTAATATATATACTATATGAGATAAAGATGAATATCTTTTATTAATTTATTCTATAATTAGATATATATAAATATATATACATCAATCTTTTATTTGCTATGCATTCCATAAGGAAAGAGAGCAAAAGAAACACATGAATACAAATAGTAAATTAAAGGATAATATAAAAAGAGATAAGAGAATATATACATATGGAAAAGTAGAATATTGCATTTTTAAAGGAAGTAACATATATAAGAATAAAATAAAAATATTTACTATTTCATAATAGCACCAAGCCCACAATTCTACCACTCTCTTCACATCTCACTATTCTATAGATTCATTGCCTAAGTTTTATTGATAGGAATCAAAATCTATCAAAACCTATCATGAGGGCAAGGGCCAAAAGATTTCAAATCTTGGCAATGAGGGCCCATTTTGAGCACATCGACACCGAAATTATTTGTTTACTAACCTCTTTTCTCTTATTCATGTATTGTATATTTCAATAGGCACACTTATCATACTTTACAGGGCGATGGACAAACTCACTAAGAATCAGTTTGTGGGTTATCCATAGACCGACCTAAACCGGTGATGAGTTAAGCCGACGAATCCTATGGAAAAGCTAGCATGATGAAGACCATTTTTATTTATAATTATTTCTTTGGACTATTTATGTTGTAATATTTCTTTTGGGACACTTTCATTTGCATGTAATTGTCTTTTAGGACCAGTCACCCTAAAAGTGGCATAGTTGTAATTTTGTGGACTTTTTAACCCTAAAGGGAGCAAGTATAAATACTTGCTTAAGTAGGGTTTTGAGGTAGGCAAAATTTTCAGAAATAGAACACATTTCACATGTGAGGTTAGGGTTTTTCCTAAAATCCAAATTGCTCTTATCAATTTCAATACCAAGAATTGAAATTGTGGTGAGTTGCAACAAAGAGAAATTGTTAGTAATATCAATTCCTTTTTGTTGTGTTTCCTTTTCATCACTAGTGAGTTATATCTAAAGTTGATTAGGATTTTTCTTGGTCAGATTTTGATTTCATTTGAAATCATTCTATCATGTTATAAAATTGATTGGTTTTGACATTAGTTCTAACCATTAAATTTGCTTCATGTTGTGGCATGGATTACCTTGTTGGGAAGGAGGAATACGACCTTGTTTTCTAATGTTTAAGATTGGTAATCTCTTGGTATTTTAAGTTGATTTAGTGATTCAATTGAGGATTTCATCATTGTGATTTTCATTACCTTGAAATATAGCCTTCGGATCATCTTTCACATTTAGGGTTCACACAATTTATGTGCCCCTTAGACCCGAATTGATCTTGTCCTTTTAGTGATTGTTGATTGATTCAATTACATGTGATTAAACCTCCTTTTAGGCACATCATTTATAGAGATCATAACCTAGCTTTATTGATTATAAATATTACTTTTATATATTATAAGCCTAAGTTCTAATGATCCTCAACCTAAGTTTCTAAATCATAAACCCAAACTCTAACTGGTCATGTATAAGTTCTATGGATCACAAACCTATACTCTATTACTTATAAACATAGTAGACCTACATTCTATTGATCATAAACCTAAGCTCTGATATCACTTAAGCTATAATACTCTAGAACCTAAGATGTTATAACCCACCACATGTCATTACTAAATAATAACACACTAAAGCTCTTAACTTGTTTAAAACCACAGTGTCTATATATCTCCATAGTATAAAATAAACTATCAAATTCTCAAATATCATAAATACATATCTCCTCTTTATTTACCAATACACATAATTCTAAAATTTTCTAGATAATCTAAAACCAAATTTGACCTAATCAAAGTATCATATAACAACCTAATTTATTTTATGTCTTGATGCTCTAGCATTGAGTCCGCTCCCAAAATCTAATATACCTGAAAAAAAATTCCGAATGGGGTAAGCTAATACCCTATACATGAATACCACACAGGCATCATATGCCACACAACAACAATATCATATACATATATGCAACAGTAATACTCAATACATCAAATCATCAAATTACTTATAATCAATTAATCCAGAATCAACATAGGGGTACTCATGACCCCAATACACATATAGTATTTACATATATATAATCCTATTGGAAACTTCCACTGTGAGCCCCATTTAACCCTAATCTATCCTAAATCATTTTGATAGATGGCTTCACTAGAAACAATGCAATACCGATCATTAGGATACCCCTTAAGTATCTGCCATTATGAGTCTCTAGGCTAACCCAAGCACAAGCAACATACACAATTAAGTTCATATAACATTTAAAATCATTAAACCACTTAAAATCATTAAACAGCTACCTAACAATCATACACAACAAAATAAGGTAAACACATACTTGGAAAAGCGTTATCACTATAGTCATTTACTTTTCTAAGAAAAGAATGTAGACATACTCAAGAATAAAGAACTAAACTTAGTTCTATTCCACAATTAATCTAAGTTTATTAATTAATTAGGTATATTCTAATTGTAAAATTCCCTTCCACAATATCTTGCTGTATGTAACTCATAATTTAGAATTGAAATAAAACATAGGCTAGAGCATGAGCTAGAGCATGACTATGCTAGTGGTCGTGTATCTTTCTATGTAAAATTGCTATTTCAGCATGTCTAGGTATACAGTCGTGTATCTGGCTGCCTATTTTTCTATGGATTTTTGTAATTTAACACATTCAAGTACACTAGCATGTCTTTTGTCAATGTACCTTTGTATGCACACTTGTGTTTCTACTTAAATGGATACATAAGTATGTATCTGATCATATATAACACTGTTCATCACAAACCTTTATTCCCTTGTCTCCAATTCATTCCTAAGCCTAAATTATATGATTCTATGTTTAACTTATCAATGCATTTATTGATCTAATACATTATATAGATTTTTTGCACTTGTTTTGGATTGTGATCAAAATCCACAATTCGCTTGATTCCACACTTGATCTATCTTGTTCCTTATTCCGATCTCTGTTAACATACCACCAATCAATTTATATTCATGCATCTATCATCAAAATAAAACCTTCTGATGATTAAAATCTTTACCTATTAGAAAAGGGGTTGATCTTATTTTAATCCGTTAGGTCGCCTATAGGTCTCTAGATTGTTTCTTAGGTTGCAACTACGTAAACGAGGGAAAAAGAGGAGAAACACTAAGTTAAACAAGCTTATATGTCCTAATTAGGAAAAGACCTAATTACCCCCGTCTTTTTATCTTGTTTATTTATTTACCCTTAGTCTTATTTTATATTAATTATTTAATAATTATAAATATATATATATATATATGTATTTACATTGTCCATGTGATCCAATGCGTGTAATCAACAATTGAACTCTATAAATATCCAAGTGCTTCTTCTCATTTGACACAATTTAGAGATTAGAAAAATACTATGGTGTTGTCACATTGCCATTTTGAAGGATTAAACAAGACTTAAAACAAAGAACACACACCACATCTCATCAAGAATAGTAGGGTTGATGCTTTATAACTCTTCTACTTCTTTTGTGTGTTTGAGTTCTCTAAGATTGCTTGCTCCTACTCCCTTACCCAACTCTCCAAGACATCGTAATACCTAAATTTTTAAATAAATCATTTATATTATAACATAAAACCAAGGTGAAGGACGAGGATTTTTTTTTAAATTGAGGGGTAATTTAGGCATTTCCCAAAAGGAGTATTTAAGCTTAAGTTGACCTAGTGTTCCCCTCTTTTGTCATTTCATACAGTAAACAATAAAGAATGCTTTGGAAACTCTCTATAGAGAAAAACTTAAAGACGACTAAGGGGAGGACAACAAAGTTCGAATCCAATTTCTTCTAAGTAAGATTTTACCAAAAAATGGATAACAAGAATAGTTAATTAAAGATTTACCCCGGTTACATCACCTTATTCTTCCAGAACTCAAAATTGGAGAAAGGACATAATAAGCATGGAAATCCATCAATCAAGGATACAATCCATGGAAATTTTGATGTAAGTATACTAATCCATATAATCTAATTAGAAATTCCATGTTTTAAGATTAATTAAATCTAAAAGCGATTTAGAGTTAGGATGAATTGGAAAGACCGAAATTAGGGTTTGCGAAGATGTGCTGAGAAATACACGACCTCTCAATACAGCCGTGTTTTGACTATGTTAAACCCAGACTTCATAGAGAGATACACGGCTATATCTTGCCTATGTTGAACCTAAACCTTATATAAAAATACACGAACTCCCAGTACGGCCATATCTTGCCCATGTTGAACCTAAACCTTACATAAAGATATATGAACTCCTAACACAGCTGTATCTCGCCCATGTTGAGCCCAAACTTTATAGAAAGATATATGGCCTCCCAACACGGTTGTGTCTGGCTTGTATTAAACCCAAAACTTATAGAAAGGTATACGACCTTTGACACGATCGTATATTATCCCATGTTGAGCTATACGGCCTTCAACATGGTTGTGTTCAGTGAAACATAACTTAATTCTATATTTATTTAACTTTTAATTAAATTAATTCCCACGTAACCTAAATAGCTTGTAAGACCTTAGATAACCTAATAAATTAAGAGAAATTAAGGGATTATACTATTATTAGATCAGTATTAAGAAGAACATATTAATGTTGTATAGATTCAGCTTAAGTTTAGGACTAGATGTGCTTGAGGCTAGCATTCAAGGTATATATAACTTGCATATTGTTCTGTGCCTATTTAAATTAGTATAATTATTGAATTTGACTAAGTTGAATGATTTGGCTTAAGTGTTTAACTTATTGTATGTAGTTGGCTCAACCTAGGGGCCCGTAGTGGCAGATCCTTAAGGAGTACCCCAATTATCCTTGTGTGAAGTTGTCCCCAATGGAGTCGCACTTGAAAATGATTTAGGTTAAATGTTAGATTAAGTGGTTTAAGTGTATCATAGGTGTCGGGCCCATTGTAGCAATTCCCATCACCAAGTTTAAGTGCTTAAGTGGACATGGGTGTGAGGCCCATAGTGGTAGTTCCCAACACCAAGTTGAAGGGTTAAGGGATCATGGGTGTGGGGCCTGTAGTGGCAGTTCCCATCACCAATTCATGTTCCAATTGTTAAGTGTGTTAAGGGGGTCATATGATACGAAATCGGTTTGCTCTGATACCAAACTGATACAAACCACGCCAACGTGTGACGAAACCCAATACCAATACGTTCAGAATTTGCTACCCAAGATGCCAAACACACTCAAGTGGAAACCGCGACCTGTTGCCTATAAGTGAGACAAGAACCATGGTATAATATGTAGACGCCACAATCGGGATGAAAGACCGATTGATAAGTCGGGATGAATGCCACGGAATAAAAATCCGATAAGTTTTAGATTAGTTCTTTAAAGAACCAAGAGAGGAATTCTCTCAAAGTGTTTTCAAACTTGTATGTTGTATATTCTATATTCTATGTTGTATCTAAACCCTAGGAGCTTTATATTAGGGTTTACAATTCGTAACAATGATGCCCCAAAACAACATAGCTTCAATAAGTTGCGTAAAATAACAAAACAATAACTTAAAGGCCGGTAGCGTGGGAATGAAGGCCAGCGGCCTTGAGCCGGCTTTGGAGATGTACATGACCGTGTACTTCTAGTCGTATATCTTTCTGTGGAAATCTTGACAACATACGCGACCGTGTACTTCTAGTCGTATATCTTTCTGTGGAAATTCTTGACACCATACACGGCCGTGCCTTTGAACCGTGTATACGACCGTGTATGATTCTGTGTAACCTCCAGACTCCTACACGGTCGTGCCTTGTAAAGACACGCCCTCTTCAACCCGTATCCGTTATGACTTGTATAAGAGCAAGGGGATTCCCATGGTTGTTCCAATCCTTTCCAACTTTATGATTGCTCCAATCCTTTCTGACTTCATGGACATCCTTTATCAACCCGTTAAGTGCTTCCTTTAATCGTTTCGCTCGAGTTCTTGTGATCGGTCCAGGTGGCACTTCAAGAGGATCCACATTCCATCTTCTGGCTTGGCTCCCATCATGGCTCTCATCATCATAAGTACCCTATTGTCGCTTGTGGACTTAAATTGTATCATGAAACGGTTACTTATGTTTAATTACTACATAATGCATGTGATAGCTATTCATGTTTGTTCATGTGTATGTGATTGTGTTATATGTACTAGACATTAACTCACCCTTCAGCGAATATTTTTTTAGATGCAGGTGTTGAGGGTATTGATAATCTAGGAGGAAATTTAGGAGTGAATGAATTAGAAAGGGAAGAGGAAGACGATTATCACTACTATTATGGCAAGCAAAACTTTGGAGGATTTAATTATCTAATTGTAATAAATAAAAGTTTCTAAAGAGTATTTAATTAGTGTTTTTAGACTTCTGCTGCATTAGAGATTAAATAAAGACTCATGTTAAATTGGTTTTGGGGTTTGAAGCATGGTTGTAAATGTTTTTATATTTTGATGGTACTATTTAGATCTTGAATGGAGAATTACAAGAATTACAAGATGAAGAGGTATCAAAGTTGGTTTAGAGCCTTAACGTATTCTTATGTGATAAGGACACATGGTAATTAGTAGCACGGCTTAAGGTTCTGGGCCGTTACAGCTTAGATGGTATCAAAGCCTAAGTTTATGATCTTTAAAGACTTAAGTTTGGATCTATAGAGGATAGGTTGATGATCCTTAGGAATTAAGTTTTGATCTATATAGCATAGGTTGTTGATCCTAAAGAGTTTAGGTAATAATCCTTAGAACTAAGTGATGATTAATAGACATAAGTTTTAAACAATAAAGCATAAGATATGATGTTTAGAATAATTAAGTATTTGACCTGTAAAAAGCTAAAATAGGAAGAGAGTGGGAAAATATAGGATGTTTATTTATTTATTCAATTATATTCTTGTATTATTATTTTAATTGCCTTCTTTTAACTGTTGAGTTATATATATGAGTAAACATTATGTGTAGTGATATATCTATATATACCTACACACAATGATACTAACATGGATCGATATTAACTTAAATACATCTGGTCATCTCTTCTCAAACAGAATGCCTCCAAGATGAATCACTAAATCAGGAGCTATAAAGGGTACTAGACGTAATAACCCTAATGAGGAGCAAATCGAAAATCAACAGCCACAAGGGGAAATAACTCAAATGGCTAAAGAGACAGTTTAGCTACTGCATACTATGAGTCATTTTGTGGGATTGTTAGCATAACAATACTAAGCCCTTAGCATGCCACAATGTAGAACCATCAATGAACCTATCAACTTTGATAGGTTCATCAAGGTAGCTAAGGACTTTAACCTTAGAGTAGATGACCCAATTGAAGCTAAAGATTGGGTATAGGAAATGGAGAAGACCTTTACTGTCTTTTAGATACTAGAAGATAGGAAAGTCAATTATGCTACATTCATGCTGAAAGGAACTACAACAAAATAGTGGGCCTCAGTTCCAAGACTTGCAAGAGAATGCATGAATTGGACTATTCTTAAGGAGTTGTTTTATCAGAGGTACTTCCTTAGTAGTTCTAAAGATAGGATGGAAAATGAACACTTCAATTATGAATAAGGAGACTGAACAGTTGAAGAATATGAGGCAAAGCTAAATCACCTCATCTAATTCCTTCTTGTGAATGTGCATAACGATAATAGGTCCCAAGCTAGGAGGCTCTTGAGATGCTTAGATTTAGATCTATAACTTATAGTGGGGGGCTCTCAGCTGAATACCTATGCTGAGATGGTTGATAAGGCCAAATATCTTAAGTAGAACAAAAAGAATATTGAAGAACAAAGAAGCCACAAAGCAGCAATAGCTTTAGGAAAAAGACCTGCCTCAAGTGGAATGGGGCAAGATAAGGGCAAAAGGCACCATGTGTAGCAAGGTAGGACACAGAGTGTTATAGCTCCTCCTTTACAAATTAGACAAGTGACTATGACACTTCCTACAGCAAGCCTACTTGCTAAATGTACTAGATGTTATGGGCTTTACGAGCTAAAAGAGTGTAGATGGCCAAAGGAGGCATGCCTCTCTTATAGAAGATAAGACACGTTAGTAGACACTACATAGAAAGGTCAATCCCTCTAATTTTCTATCATGTGTATAATCAGAGGGGATACAAAGTAGTAAATTGTCCTCAATGACATGTAAAAAACCAAGCAGGCCTAGTCCAACAAGTAACTAGACCTCTAATGAGAGGATAGAGTAATAAACCACAGGCAGGGGGTCCCAAACAAAGAGTTCCTACTAGGGTGTTTGCTATCCACTAGTAGTAGCACTAGAACATCCCTGACGTAGACAACATTGCAAGTATGCTTCCAGTGCACTCCTACAATGCATATGTACTATTTGATACTGGTGCATCTGTATCTTGTGTGTTTGAGAATTTTACATATACATGTGCATTGGATATTGAAGACATAAATGATTTTTTGGCTATTAGTACTCCCTTAGGTGTAGGAGGAAGAATAAGTAGAATATATAGAGGAGTGGGAATAGAAATACAGGGTAGGGTGATGCTAATAGACCTCCTAATATTGGAGATGATAGAGTTTGACATTATTCTAGGTATCAACTAGTTGTCAAGATATCATGCCACCATTAGCTGTCACAACATGGTGGTGTAGTTTAATATACCTAGAGAAGAATACTTTGAATATAAATTAGAAGTGTAGAGATCCACTAGATTGCCCACTTATGAGATGTGGGGAAAAAGTATGCTAGCAATTTTATCTGTTAAAGCTAATGAAGAAGCCAAGATGGAAGGGGTATTTGTAGTGAAGGAGTTTCTCAAAGTTTTTTCAAAAGAACTTCCTAGTTTATCCCCAGTTAGGAAGATAGAGTTTAGTATTAACTTGGTACAAGGTACGGTACCAATATCAAAACCAATCTACAAGATGGCATTAGTAGAATTGGAAGAACTAAGGAAACAGTTATAGGATCTACAAGATAAAGGCTTCATTAAACACAATGCCTCTCCATAGGGTGCACTAGTCCTATTTGTCAAGAAGAAAGATGGAAGCATGAGACTCTATATAGACTACAGAGAGTTAAACAAAGTCGCTATAAAGAACAAATATCATTTTCCTAGGATAGATGACCTGTTTGACCAGTTGTAAAGAGCTTAGGTGTTCTCAAAAGTAGATTTGAGATTAGGCTACCATCAATTAAGGATTAAAGAAGAAGACATTCAAAAGACAACATTTAGGACTAAATATAGACACTACGAGTTTTTGGTGATGCCTATTGGACTAAAAAATGCACTAGTTGCATTCATGGACTTAATGAATAGAATATTCAAGGATTTTCTAGATAAATTTGTAATTATCTTTATAGAAAATATCTTGATATACTTCAAAAGTATTTAAGAGCATGAAGAGCACTTGAGGCTAATATTATGTAGGTTAAGTTTTTTGGGACACTTTTATTTAGTTATAATAGGTGCTTTTAGGACCGGCCAACTTAAAGTAGCATAATTATAATTTTGTGGACATTGTAACCCTAAAGGGAGCAAGTATAAATACTTGCTTAAGTAAGGTTTTGGGGGAGCTTAGAAAATTTTCAGAACATACACTTCACGTGTGAGGGTTAGGGTTATCCTAAATCCAAATTGCTCTTATCAATTTCAATCCCAAAAATTGAAATTGTGGCGAGTGGCTTCAAAGTGAATTGTGAGTAATATCAATTCTCTTTGTTATAATTTTCCTTTTCATCACTAGTGAGTTATATCTAAGGTTGATTAGGATTGTTCTTGGTCAGATTTTGATTTCATTTGTATTCACTTTATCATGTTATAAGATTGATTGGTTTGGACATTAGTTCTAACCATCAATTTTGCCACATTTTGAACCGTGAATTGGCCTTATTGGGAAAGAGGATCACGGTCTTGTTTTGATTGTTGATGATTGGAAATCTCTTGGGATTTTAAGTTGATTTAGTGATTCAATTGAGGATTTCATCATTGTGATTTTTACTATCTTGAAATATAGCATTCGGATCATCTTATAACAATTAGGGTTCGTGCAAAATTTGTTCCAATTTTGAACCATTTTTTATCTTGTGTTTTGGAGTTGTTAAATTAGTTCAATTGCATGTGCTTAATCTTGGTTTTAGGTACATCATATTTTGGTATTAGAGCTAATACAATTGGATATTCATCATTGATCACGACAACATTTGAAGAATTGGTTACAAGCATTAAGAATTTACGTCATTTAATTAACTAGTTGATTAACATTGTCTAATTGTCTTTCAAACTTGGTTTGTGTGTGCTTAGACTTTGGTTTTAAGCACATCATCTTTTAGTATCAGAGCTTGAGGTTTAAGAGAAGAGATTTTACAATTTGGAATTCGGAAATTAGGGGTTATTGAATTATCACATTGATTCGAATTGTGAAGTGGAGTTGCGTTTTTATTCCTTGTGTTGTTGAAGTGCTATCTTGTTGTTTAGTTGTTGTACACTTGCAGACTTGTAACATTCTTGGATTCCTTTAGACTTGATTGTGAATGTAAAGTATCTATGAAGTGAAACGTGAATAGAAAAGAGTGTTGATCCTTTGTGATCAATTGGAGAAGTGTGAATTATCTTGTTGTATTTTTGAAAGTGAAGAGTAGTACTTGTGATTTTTATATTTGAAATTTCAGAATTGAAGTGTGAGTTAAGGAGGAAATTAAAATTTCAAACACACATTGAGTGATTTATCAATGGTGTGTTCATTTGAATTTGAAATAGCTCCTTACCATTTGTGGAATCTTGCAATTATTGAAGTTATTTTGAATTTAAAATTTGAGCTACCTTTTGTTGTTGTTGTTGCGGTTTGATACTTGCATAGAAGTGGGGAAAGTGCACCGTGACTTAAAGAGGTGTGTGTGTGGTGTTGTGTTTTTGTAAATTTAGTGAAGGGTGTATATATTTGGCGTTGGTTATTGTGAGTGTTGTGTAGATAATTGTTGGTGGCGGCATGAATGGTGTGGAACCGTGAAGCATGGGGAAGTAGTGTAGCGATGACCTTGTGTATTTTTGTATGTGTTGAGGTGCTGCCCATTGTGAAGTTATTGGTGTGAAACCAAAACAAGAAAAGGAAAGTTGAGTAGTGGAATTTGAAATTCAAATAAAACAATTAAAGTGTGAAAGTAATTGAACTCATTACTTAACACTTATGGTTGAATTTAATTCTTAACTACTTAGAAATAATTGTGTGTACTTCATTTACTTAACTTTACTGAAAGTACCAAGAATTATTTATTTGTGCTTTAATTATTTCACTTGTCTTTATTTGAAGTAAAAATAAGCATTTCATGTATTGGTTGAGTGTGAGTACCGTGGGTATGTAAAGGTGTGTTGTTGTGGTGCTTGTAGTAAAGTATGTTGTTAACTTGTTGAAGTTAATAAGCATGTCAAATGATGTACATACTTCTACTACTTTGGTACATCAAGTGTTGACTTCCTCTCCAACCATTAATGATGGACAAAGAGAAAACTTGTTCCATACTTCTTGTAGGGTACAAGGAAATTTATGCATAATTATTATTGATGGTGGTAGTTATACCAATGTTGTAGCTACATCATTAGTATCGAAGTTGAAACTTGAAACTATCCCACATCTCGAACCCTATACATTACATTAGTTGAATGATCAGCATAGTCTTTATGTGACCCAAAAGGCTAGGGTACCCTTCAGTATAGGGGACAAGTACTGTGATGAACTTGAATGTGATATTATTCCTATGTGTACTTCCCATATATTACTTAGTAGGCTATGATTATATGACAGGATGGTATTACATGATGGGTATAAAAATACTTATATGCTCCAACAGGATGGTAAACCTGTAGTATTAAACCTTATGTCGCTAGGTCCAGAAGAAACAAAGATAGATAAGACAACTATCACATATTCCTAAAGATCATAGCCACATGATCAAATCTTCATAGGTTCCTGAGGTTTCTAGTTACATGAGCCAACCCATAGAGCACAAAATTTATCAAACATAGATGTGCCAACCTTCAGAGGATCCTAATGGTTAAAGTTAGATGAGCAGACCTCTAGAGGACCAAACTGTTCAAGGGAAGTTGTGTTCACCTTCAGAGTACCAGAGGCTCATGAGTAGTTGAGTAAACCTTCAGGGATACTGAGGGTCAAAGTGATATGAGAAGATCACTAGAGGGCTAAACTGTTCAGAGACATTTGTGTCCACCTTTAGAGGTTTCAGAGGGCCATGAGGGTTAGCGACATACAAATGAGTTAGAAAAGGAGGAAATAATATTAGTGGAACGGGTTGAGATAGGGGAGACTTTAATGGATAATGGAGCATTATTTGTGTTGCAGATGAGATACATCTTAAAAATGGAGGAGAGAAAGCAATCACCCCCTATGTATTTTAGATATTAGGATTCTACAGTGATACTTCTTCAAATGGCTTGCTAGAAGGATACAGAGTCTCTACTGCATTTGATCTGTCAGATTTGAGGACAAATCTTCTTGAGGCCCGAGGAGATGATAGGAATCAAAATCCTACAAGACCTATCATTAGGGCAGGAGCTAAAAGATTTCAAATCTTGGCAATGAGGGTCCTTTTTGAGCAAATCGACCCTAGAATTATTTGTTTACTAACCTCTTTTCTATTACTCATGTATTGTATATTCCAACAGGCACACTTATTAGGCTTTATAGGGCGATGGATAAACTCACTAAGACTTAGCTTGTGGGTTATCCATGGACCGACTTGAACCGGCGATGAGCTGAGTTGACAAATCCTATTGAAGAACTAGCATATTGAAGACTATTTTCACTTATAATTTATTTATTTGAATCATTTATGTTGTAAGTTTTTTGGGACACTTTTATTTGGTTATAATAGGTGCTTTTAGAATTGGCTACCCTAAAGTGGCATAGTTGTAATTTTGTGGACATTTTAACCGTAAAGGGAGCAAGTATAAATACTTGCTTAAGTAGGGTTTTAGGGGAGCTTAGAAAATTTTCAGAACATACACTTCATGTGTGAAGGTTAGGGTTATCCTAAATCCAAATTACTCTTACCAATTTCAATCCTAAAAATTGAAATTGTGGCGAATGGCTTCAAAGTGAATTGTGAGTAATATCAGTTCTCTTTGTTGTAATTTTCCTTTTCATCACTAGTGTGTTATATCTAGGGTTGATTAGGATTATTCTTGGTCAGATTTTGATTTCATTTGTAATCACTTTATCATGTTATAAGATTGATTGGTTTTAACATTAGTTCTAACCATCAATTTTGCCACATTTTGAACCGTGATTAGCCTTGTTGAGAAGGAGGATCACAATCTTGTTTTGATTGTTGATGTTTGGAAATCTCTTAGGATTTTAAGTTGATTCAGTGATTCAATTGAGGGTTTCATCATTGTGATTTTTATTATCTTGAAATATAGCATTCAAATCATCTTGCAACAATTAAGGTTCACGCAAAATTTGTTCCAATTTTGAACCATTTTTTATCTTGTGTTTTGGAGTTGTTAAATTAGTTCAATTGCATGTGCTTATTCCTAGTTTTAGGCACATCATCTTTTGGTATCAGAGCTAATCACAATTGGATATCCATCATTGATCACGACAACATTTGATGAATTGGTTACAAGCATTAAGAATTTACGCCATTTGATTAACTAGTTGATTAATATTGTCTAATTGTCTTTCAAACTTGGTTTATGTGTGCTTAGACTTTGGTTTTAAGCACATCAATATCAAGTTCAATAAATGTGAATTTTTTCTTGAATAAGTAGTTTTCCTTAGCATGTGGTTAATAAAGATGGGATATCTATAGACCCTAAAAAGGTGAGAGTAGTAATAGATTGGCACAAGCCAAAGAGAGTTATAGAGGTCAAAAGCTTCTTGGGTTTAGCAGTGACAGGAATCAAAATCCGTCAAGACCTATCATTAGGGCAAGAGCCAAAGGATTTCAAATCTTGGCAATGAGGGCCCATTTTGAGCACATCAACCCCAGAATTATTTGTTTACTAACCTCTTTTCTCTTATTCATGTGTATATTCCAACAGGCACACTTATCATGCTTTATAGGGCAATGGATAAACTCACTAAGACTCAGCTTGTGGGTTAACCATGGACTGACCTAAACTGGCGATGAGTTGGGCCGACGAATCTTATGGAAGACCTAGCATGATAAGGACTATTCTTATTTATAATTATTTCTTTGGACTGTTTATGTTGTAATCTTTCTTTTGGGGCACTTTTATTTGCTTGTAATTATGTTTTTAGGACCGACTACCCTAAAAGTGGCATAATTGTAATTTTGTGAACTTTTTAACCCTAAAGGGAGCAAGTATAAATACTTGCTTAATTAAGGTTTTTGGGGAGAATTTTTCATAATACACTTCACCTTTTACGTGAGAGAATTAGGGTTCATTCCTTAGTTTAATTGCTCTTATCAATTTCAATCTCAAGAATTGGAATTGTGGCGAGTGCAACAAGGAGAAATTGTAAGTAATATCAATTCCTTTTTGTTGTGTTTCCTTTTCATCACTAGTGAGTTATATCTAAGGTTAGATTGGATGTTTCTTGGTCAGATTTGATTACATTTGTAATCAAATTATTATTGCTTAATTGATTGGATTTTAGCCTTGGTTTTTAACCTTCAATTTAGCCACACTTGAACCGTAGATCATTTTATGTGGGAAGTGGATCACAGAATTGGATCTTGTTGATTTTTGTGTATTATTCTTGTAGATTTACTTGTGATTAATGTTATATTGGAGGAAATTATCTTCGTGGAATTGTAATTACAACTTTGAACATTCAGATCTCATTGCATCTTGATTAAGGTTTACGTAACTTCTAATAATTTGAATCAAGATTGGTCTAGTGCATTTGAGGTTTATAATTTGCTCCAATTGTATCTGCGTAACCCCTAATTTATGCACATCATAATTTGGTATCAAAGCATCATCATACTTGGAATTAAGATTGATCACACCATTGTTTAAGAATTGGTTCATAAATAGTGAGGATTTGCGTCATTTGATTACTAGTTTGATTGACATTGCTTAATTGTCTTTCAAATTGGTTTTGTATGTGCTTAATCTTGGTTTTAGGCACATCAGGCAGGCTACTACTAGAGCTTTGTAGAGGGGTTTTCCAAAATAGCAACTCCTCTCATTAGACTAACACAAAAGAATTTAAGATTTGAGTAAGATGATAGATGTGAAGCCAACTTCCAGATGCTTAGAGAGAAACTTGTGTCAGTGCCAATTTTGACCTTACTCAAGAGTAGAGAAGAATTTATAATATATGGTGATGTCTCAGTTCAAAGGTTGGGGTGTATGTTAATGTAAGGTAATTAAGTAATAGCTTATGCTCCCACCAATTAAAGCCATGTGAGAAGAACTACCCAGCTCATGACTAGGAGTTGGCAACTATTGTACTAGCCTTGAAGCTATGGAGATATTATTTATATAGAGAGAAGTGTAGGATCTTCATTGATCACAAGAGCCAGAAGTATATCTTCACACAGAAAGAATTGAATATGAGACAAAAAAGATGGTTGAAACTAATCAAAGATTATGACTTGAAGATACAATACCATCCAGGAAAGGCTAATGTGGTGGCAAATGCCCTTAATAGAAAGAAAAAGGGTAACATAGCCACTCTCATCACTTCATAGAAAGAGCTATTAGAAAACATGTGCAAATTGGAACTGGAGATCTTAACACAAGAAGTGGGAGTAGAAATGGCTACCTCAATAATACAACCAACCATAATAGATAGAATTAAAGCTGGTCAGATAGAAGAAAAAAACATTCAAGTGATCAAGAGCTGAATGGAACATGGCAAGGCTCCATGATATGCCAATGTCCAATTTCAAGTATACAATGATAATTGAAGATACAAATGAACAATAATCAATCAATTAAACATAAACTCTAATTGATATGAACCCTAATTTGACGTAAATTAAGAGTGAAAAAGGATCCCAATTCCTTACCAGATGTAACACACTAGTTGAAATTAGGAATGACTTCAAATTGATGATGTAACTTACAACAACTCAAGCCCACTCTGATGAAAGCCATGATGGGAGTTAAGCTAAAAGGTGGAATGTGGATCCTCTTGAAGTGCCACATGGACCGATCACAAGAACTTGAGCGAAACGATTCAAGGAAGTACTTAATGGGCTGATAAAGGATATCCAAGAAGCCGGAAAAGATTGGACGAACCATGAGAATGACCTTACATTTGCACAAGTCATTCAAGGAGATCAAAGCTACCGGCCTTGACAACGCTGGCTTAAACACTGCCGGCTTTAAACCGATGTTGCAATTAGAGCGCAACAGAGGGACTACGCCGGCTACTACGTCGCCCACTACGCCGCCTATGTACATTGCCTGTTTGTTATTTTTCCTCAACTTTATTATGTTATGTCATTTTGGGCTTTTGTTTTACGAGTTGTAAACCCTATTAAAAGCTGCTAGGGTTGGAAAACAAAATATAGAACATACATACAACATTGAATAACACAATTTAAGGGAATTTCTCTCTTGGTTCTCCAAAGAACTTCTCTTGAACTTATCAGATTTCTTCTGTGGCGTTCAAACTAGACTTATCAATCGGTCTTTCATCTCAATTGTGGCGTCAACAGAATATACCAAGGTTCTTGCCTCATCTATAGGCAATGGGTCGCGGTTCCACTTTGATTGTTTTGGCATCTTGGGTTGCAATTCCCAACGTATTGGTATAGGGTTTCGTCACACGTGGGCATGGTTCGTATCAGTTTGCTATCAGAGCCTAGGTTTGTTAAACATCAGTTCGGTTTAAGAAAGGTAATATCAAAACCCTAACCCCAATCGTTCATATCAATTGTTCATATCAAGTTTCGTATTACCATCGCTTCATACTCAAGTCCATAGTGTTAATTGTCTCTTGAGTAGTGTAGTTTCATTCTACCAATCTTGTTATAAAAAAAAAAAAAGAAAAGGAGAAGAACGAAAACAAAGACAACAAAAAAGAAAGAAAAAGGAAAATTCAAGCCCGGAGAGTTTGTTCTTGAATTCTACGGAAGAGTTTGGTGTGGTTTGGATTAGTTCCAAGAGAATTGAGAAGAGGGATTAGTGAGTTGATATCATATCTATTTATGAGAATACACGAGTAATTGTAGGATATCCTTCTTGAGTGAAACACGTGAGGGAGCGAATCGTGAGGTTTAATTCTATATATTTGTGTTAGTACTAACCTTTATTGCAGGAACTATGTCATGGCAAAATTCTCCTGAAGGTGAGAGGGGGAGGTTTGATGCTAGGTTAGTGATTGAGGCGTTGAGGAGTGAGATGAAGAGGATGTTTCAGGAAGGAATGGAACAAATTCATGAGACGGTGAAGCAAAAACTAGAGCAATCTAAAAACGTCTTTTAAGGGCGTAAGAGGGAGAGTTGTTCTAAGAGAGGACAAAGGGGTAGAGATGAAATTTCTGATGATGAATTTGATGAACCTTCTATCAGGAGTTATAGAGGTTATGGTGGTAGGAATAGAGGAACTAGGGATTGGGAAGATAGAGGAGATAGGAATAGAGAGGATAATCAATTGAGTAGTATAAAGATGAAGATTCCTCCTTTCCAAGGGAAGAATGATCCCGAAGCATACTTAGAGTAGGAGAAGAAGGTAGAGATGGTGTTTGATTGTCACAATTATAGTGGGAGGAAGAAAGTGAAGCTTGCTGCCATTGAGTTTTCAGATTATGCCATAGTATGGTGGGATCAAATGATGTTGAATAGAAGAAGGAATGGCGAACCACCTATTGAGTCTTGGGAAGAGATGAAGAGGGTGATGAAGAAGCAGTTTGTTCCTGCTTACTACTATCGCGAATTGTACAACAAATTGAAAACTCTTAAGCAAGGAAGCCGAAGTGTGGATGAGTATTTCAAGGAGATGGAGGTTACTATGATTAGAGCGAATGTTGAGGAAGATAGAGAGGCTACCATGGCTAGGTTTCTTGCTGGGTTAAATAGAGAGATTCAAAATGTGGTAGAATTGCAGCATTATGTGGAATTGGAAGACATTGTTCACATGGCTATAAAGGTTGAGAACCAAATAGGAGGAAAGGTAGTAGTACTGCACAATTTCAACAGGGTGCTAATTCATCTACTTGGAAGACTAACCATTGGAAGAAGGAAGAAAAGTCTTTTCCCACCAAGCCAAAAGGGGAGCAGAAGCAAGGAGGTTCTACTCTTGGTAATCAAGGTAAACCTGATTCTTCTACTCCTAGAAATTGTGACATTAAATGTTTTAAATGCCAAGGCAGAGGCCATATTTCTAGTCAATGTCCGAATAGACGTGTTATGATTTTGCGCGATGATGGTGAGTATGAGATTGAGGGGGGGAAGTGAAGATGATGATATGCCTCCATTGGAGGATGCTAGTGATGACGAGGAGCTTGCAGTAGGGAAGTTAGTGGCAGTAGTGAAGCGAGCTTTGAATGTGCAGGTAAAGGAAGAAGAGGAGGTACAATGAGAGAATATCTTTCATACTAGATGTTATCTAAGTGACCATATTTGCAGTTTGATCATTGATGGGGGAAGTTACACTAATGTAGTGAGTACTTTCGTTTGTTGAGAGGTTGGGGCTCAAGACCACTAAACACCCTAGCCCATATAAATTGCAGTGGTTGAATGATAGTGGCGAGACCAAGGTGAGTAAGCAAGCCTTAATTGCTTTTCACATCGGTAGGTATGAGGATGAGGTATTATGCGATGTAGTGCCGATGCAGGTGTGTCATGTGTTGTTGGGGAGGCTATGGCAGTTTGACAGGAAGGTTGTTCATGATGGCTTTTCTAACAAGTATACACTTGTTCACCATGGCAAAAGCTATAATCTTTAACCCTTAACACCTAAACAGGTGTATGAGGATCAGTTGCAGCTACAACAATCTTTTGCAAAATATAAGGTGAGTGAAAAACAAAGGGAGATTGAGAGAGCAAAAGACATAGAAAAAGAAAAGAAACACAAAAGTCAATATCAAAAGGAAAAAGAGAGGAAGGCTGGAAAGAGTGTGAGAGGCCAAGTTGAAGGGGGATCAACGTTGGTGGTAAGTGAAAAGGAGAGTGCAGCCTTGCAAAAGGAGAGTTGTGTGGCAAGAGCGAGTGTCGTGAGAAGAGCGTTAGTGATGAAGCAACCTATGTTGTTGCTGGTTTTTAAGGAAACTTGTTTGAATACTAACGAACTTTTTAAATCTTTGCCTAGTGTGATTGTGTCTATTGTGCAGGACTTTGAAGATGTCTTCCCTGAGGAGATTCTAAAGGGGTTACCACCTATTCGTGGTATTGAGCACTAGATTGACCTTGTACCCGGAGCATCTATTCCAAATAAGCCAGCTTATAGGAGCAATCTAGAGGAGATAAAGGAACTTCAAAGGCAGGTTAATGACTTGCTGGAGAAAGGGTATGTGAGAGAAAGCATGAGCCCATGTGCAGTGCCTGTGATTTTAATGCTTAAGAAGGATGGGTCATGGAGAATGTGTGTTGATTGCCGTGCCATCAACAACATCACGGTAAAGTATCGTCATCCCATTCCTCGCTTAGATGACATGTTAGATGAGTTACATGAGTCTAGTGTCTTTTCCAAAATTGATTTGAAAAGTGGATATCACCAAATTAGAATGAAGGAAGGTGATGAATGGAAAACTGCATTTAAGAAAAAATATGGATTATATGAGTAGTTAGTAATGCCTTTCGGTTTAACTAACGCACCTAGCACTTTCATGAAACTTATGAACTATGTTTTGAGGACTTTTTTTAGCAAATTTGTGGTTGTCTATTTTGATGATATCCTCATTTACAGCAAGAGTTTAGGAGACCATATATCTCACTTGAGGGATGTTTTGGAAGTGCTTCAAAAGGAGCAATTATTTGCTAACGTCAAAAAGTGCACTTGCACAGACAAACTTGTGTTTCTTGGTTTTATTGTTAGTGCACATGGAATACAGGTTGATGAAGACAAGATTCGTGCGATCCAAGAATGGCCTAGTCCAACTAATGTGAGTAACATTCGGAGTTTCCATGGACTAGCGAGCTTTTATAGGAGGTTTGTGAAGGATTTCAGCACCATTGCAACACCACTTACTAAAGTAATCAAGAAGAATGTGGGGTTCAGTTGGGGAGAGCAATAAGAGAAGGCTTTTCAGAAGCTTAAAAATAAGTTGACTCATGCGCCACTATTTGCTTTAACTGATTTCTCTAAAACTTTTGAGATTGAGTGTGATGCTTTAGGGATAGGTATTGGAGCAGTTCTCATGCAAGAAAGGAGACCAATTGCGTTCTTTAGTGAGAAGTTAAGTGGGGCAACCTTGAACTACCCTACTTATGACAAGGAGTTATATGCATTGGTTCGAGCACTGGAGACTTGGCAACACTATCTTTAGCCAAAAGAGTTCGTGATCCACACTAATCATGAATCCTTGAAGTACTTGAAGGGACAACATAAGCTAAACAAAAGGCATGCTCGTTGGGTGGAGTTTATCGAAACATTTCCCTATGTCATCCACTACAAGCAAGGTAAAGAAAATGTTGTTGCTGATGCATTTTCTAAAAGGTATGCTTTTATCTCTACTCTTAGTTCCAGACTACTTGGTTTTGAGCATATTAAAGAATTGTATGCTACTGATCGAGAATTTTGTGAAGAGTATGTTCGTTGTGAAAAGAGTGGTCATGGTAAATTTTATAAGCATGAGGGATTCTTGTTTAGGGAAAATAAACTTTGCATTCCAAATTGTCCTTTAAGAGAGTTATTAATGAGGGAGTCTCATGGAGGAGGATTAATAGGGCATTTTGGAGTAGCTAAAACCTTAGGGGTTTTGCAAGAACACTTCTATTAGCTTCACATGAAACGAGATGTTGAGAGGATTTGTGAGCAATGTGTCGCTTGTAAGCAAGCAAAATCTAGAGTCCAACCTCATGGACTTTATACCCCACTTCCAATTCCTCATGAGCTGTGGGTAGACACTTCCATGGATTTTGTACTAGGATTACCCAGGTCTAGGTATGGTAGAGACTCTATTTTTGTAGTCGTGGATAGGTTTTCTAAGATGGCACATTTCATTCCTTGCCACAAAATAGATGATGCTTGCCATATTGCTAATTTGTTCTTTAGGGAAGTTGTGAGATTGCATGGTATGCCTAGAACAATCGTATCGGATCGGGATGCTAAGTGCTTGAGCTATTTCTAGAAGACCCTGTGGGCTAAGTTAGGAACTAAGTTATTGTTCTCTACTACTTGTCATCCACAGACTGATGGTCAAACTGAGGTAGTAAATCGAACTTTATCTACTTTGTTGAGGGCTATCATTAAAAAGAACATTAAAAGTTGGGAAGATTGTTTGCCTCATGTTGAATTTTCTTATAATCGCACAATGCATTCTGCTACTAAATTTACTCCTTTTGAAATTGTGTATGGTTTTAATTTACTAACTCCTTTGGATTTATCACCTCTTCCTATTTCTGAGTATGTTAATCTAGATGGTAAGAAGAAAGCAGAATTTGTTAAACAGCTCCATGAGAAGGCAAGGCTCAACATTGAATGGAGGACATAACAATATGTGAAACAAGCCAACAAGGGTCGTCGACAAGCTGTCTTTGAACCTGGAGACTGGGTTTGGGTTCACATGTGTAAAGAGCGGTTTCCTATGTAACGTCGATCTAAATTACTTCCTAGAGGCGATGGACCATTTCAGATTCTTGAGCGCATCAATGATAATGCATACAAGTTAGATTTGCTAGGTGAGTATCAAGTAAGTTCTACTTTTAATGTTACTGATCTGAGTCCTTTTGATGTAGGCGATGATTTGATGTGCCTATTTCCAAGATTAAGCACATGCAAACAAGATTAAAAGACACACAAACAATGCCAATCAATCTAGTCCTCAAATGGCGCAAATCCTTAACACTTGTAACCAAATTTTCAATGATGATGTGCTCTGATACCAAAATATGATGTGCCTATTTCCAAGATTAAGCACATGCAAACAAGATTAAAAGACACATAAACAATGCCAATCAATCTAGTCCTCAAATGGCGCAAATCCTTAACACTTGTAACCAAATTTTCAATGATGATGTGCTCTAATACCAAAATATGATGTGCCTAAAGGGGGGTCAAGCACAATCAACTAAAAAGGGATGAATTGTCAATGAACAACCACGCCACAAACAAAGGAAATGACTCAAAATTCCTCAAGAAACCGAAATATTGATGAACAACAATATATGATATAACGTTGATTGCAAGAATGAAAATGAAATGGGATTCAATTTCAATTCAAAATTCCTTTAAATTTTGAAATCTTAGAACCCTAATTTCATAAGAACAAAAGTACATAAAAATAACTAAATCCTCACCAGATATGACTCACTAGTTTGGAATTAGGATCAACTTGTAATTTGTTGATATAACACACAACAAATCCAAGCCAACTCGCCACAATTTCACTAAGGAAATTGATAAGAGCAAATGCTTGAAAGAGGCACTCTCTCTCACGGCACAAAGGGGGTGTTTTCTCAAATGTTCAAAAAGCTCCTCAAAAACCCTAATTTGCAAGTATTATACTTGCACCCTTTAGGGTTAGAATGACTAAAAAATCACAACTATGCCACTATAGGGTGGCCGGTCCTAAAGGTAAAATACAACCAAATAAAATGTCCCATAAAGCTTACAAAATAAATGGTTCAAACATAAATTACAAGTAAAGAAAATAATCTTCGGCAGGCTAGCTTCATGATGGAATCCGTCGGTTCAACTCATCGCCGGTTCAGGTCGGTCCATAGATAACCCACAAGCTGAGTCTTAGTGAGTTTATCCATCGCCTTGTGAAACCAAATAAGCATACCTGTTGGAATATACAATTCATGAATAAGATAAAAGAGGTTAGATAATAATTTATTCCGAGGTTGATCTGCTTGAAATGGGCCCTCATTGCCAAGATTTGAAATCCTTCAATTTTTGTCCTAATGATAGGTCTTGTCGGATTTTGATTCCCATCATCTCCTTGGACCTCAAAAAGATTTGACCTCAAATCTTGCAGTTCAAATGCAGCAGAGACTCTGTTTCCTAAAAGTAATCCATCTGAAGGAGTATCTCTACAGAATCCCAATATCTGAAATACTATAGTAGATGATTGTTTTCTTTCCTCCGTCTCTAGGATGTATCTCTCCTGTAACAAAAACAAGGACTCATTATCGACTGATGTTTCCTCTATCTCAACACTTTCCAACGAGTTTGTTTCCTCTGACTCATCCCTGTTATGCTAATCCCTAGAGTCTTCTAACAATTGGTCCAACTGATCATTACCTTCAGAAACCTCTGAAGGTTGGCACAGTGGTGTTTGACATCTTTCATCTGTGGAACCCTTATCTTCAAGTGAAGGCATTTGTAGCTCTGCACACTCTGAGCCTCTAAGTGGTCTAAATTCCATTTCTGGGAATGGTTTAAGTCCGAAATTACCAACTCTATCTTCTCTAAGAGCATGATAATCTCCCTTTGCTCTAGGTGGCTCCTAAAGGTGTACCACTGGTGGTGGTGGCAATGTCATCCTATCAATCCTTGTTGCTAATGTAGTAACAAGTTTTCTAAGGTCCCGAAGTTGTTCATCTAAGGTCCTCCCACCTGCAACATTAGAACCCTGACCTCCACCAATTCGACTATATGCTACATCACTCATTCCTCCATTCACACTATTAATAGACATTTTTGTGGATGCAATCTATTTGATGTACCAATGTAATGTCTAGTAATTGTAGCACACTTGCTTCACAAAAACAATTCACGCCAAAAACCAACTCACTCCGCCACTTATACACTTTACACACAACACACTAAATTTACGCAACAAGAATATGTTGCAACCCTTCACTTCCAAGGTAGGAACAAACAACAACTAACTAATAGGCTTCTTTAAATTGCAACAACAACAAGAAACGGCAACAACAACTATACACTTCCACATACACGGCAACAATTTTTACAAGTGACACCCTTAATGCAACTTTGCCACAAATGGTAAGAATCAATTTCAAATTCAAATGAAATATATTCAATACCAATCTTAACTACTTGAAGTAAATGGATGTGTTTCAATTCAAATTGTTTCCTCTTCTTCCACGCAAATTCAATTCTGGAAATTATACACTTCCACTTCCAATTTGCACACACAACACCATATACACTCTTACACACTCACGGTGCACTTTGTCCACTTCAACACAATTTTTCAACCGAAATTAACATAAGAAAGGCAGCATTTAAATTTGAAAATCAATCCTCTTCACTAATTGCAACTCCTCCACATTTGGTAAGATGCAAATTTTCAAATTCAAACAAGCACAATTAACTCCCTCACTCTTAATGCTTGTTTTGAAATCAAATAACTTCCTTTCTTACACACTAATCAAATCTGAAAATTGCACATATCCTTCCACAATTCCGAATTCAACAATGCAAAATAAACACAATTCTCTTCCTACACAATTGCACTTCCTAACTTGCACTAACTTTCCTCCTCCTTCCTCACGTAAACAACACACGGCAAGGATGAAGACAATAACCAAACTTTTCTTTCAAATCAGAAGCTTCATTTATCCTCTTCAACAAAGATCAATCACATAAATATCAAGGTAACAACAACAAAATACATTCAATTGTTCCGAATTTCCACTCTCCTACAATTCGGTTAACAATGGTATGACAAAAACTTCAATTCTCAAACTTCAATCAACATAACCCTTCTCATCAACCTTCAAGTAACTCACGGCAAGATGAAATTAAAACAATCAATTTCCGAAAACTCAATTGCAACAATCCCTCCTCTTAAACCTTAAGCAACTCACGGCAAGATGAAGATAACAAAATTAACTTTCAAAATCCCAATTGCAACAATCCCTCCTCTTAAACCTGTAGCTCTGATGCCAAAAAGATGATGTGCCTATTTCCAAGATTAAGCACATGCAAACAAGATTAAAAGACACACAAACAATGCCAATCAATCTAGTCCTCAAATGGCGCAAATCCTTAACACTTGTAACCAATTTTTCAATGATGATGTGTTTGAATCTTAAATCCAAATTTGATATAGCTCTGATACCAAAAGATGATGTGCCTAAAGGGGGGTCAAGCACAATCAACTAAAAAGGGAATGAATTGTCAATGATCAACCACGCCACAAACAAAGGAAATGACTCAAAATTCCTCAAGAAACCGAAATATTGATGAACAACAATATATGATATAACGTTGATTGCAAGAATGAAAATGAAATGGGATTCAATTTCAATTCAAAATTCCTTCAAATTCCGAATCTTAGAACCCTAATTTCATAAGAACAAAAAGTACATAAAAGTAACTAAATCCTCACCAGATATGACTCACTAGTTTGGAATTAGGATCAACTTGTAATTTGTTGATATAACACACAACAAATCCAAGCTAACTCGCCACAATTTCACTAAGGAAATTGATAAGAGCAAATGCTTGAAAGAGGCACTCTCTCTCACGGCACAAAGGGGGTGTTTTTCCAAATGTTCAAAAAGCTCCTCAAAAACCCTAATTTGCAAGTATGTATACTTGCACCCTTTAGGGTTAGAATGACTAAAAAATCACAACTATGCCACTATAGGGTGGCCGGTCCTAAAGGTAAAATACAACCAAATAAAATGTCCCATAAAGCTTACAAAATAAATGGTTCAAACATAAATTACAAGTAAAGAAAATAATCTTCGGCAGGCTAGCTTCATGATGGAATCCGTCGGTTCAACTCATCGCCGGTTCAGGTCGGTCCATAGATAACCCACAAGCTGAGTCTTAGTGAGTTTATCCATCGCCTTGTGAAACCAAATAAGCATACCTGTTGGAATATACAATTCATGAATAAGATAAAAGAGGTTAGATAATAATTTATTCCGAGGTTGATCTGCTTGAAATGGGCCCTCATTGCCAAGATTTGAAATCCTTCAATTTTTGTCCTAATGATAGGTCTTGTCGGATTTTGATTCCCATCATGATTTGAGGACAAATCCTTTTCAAGAGTAGGGGAATGATGAAAGCCATGATGGGAGTCAAGCTAGAAGGTGGAATGTGGATCCTCTTGAAGTGCCACCTGGACCAATCACAAGAACTCGAGCGAAACGATTCAAGGAAGCACTTAACGGGCTAATAAAGGATATCCAAGAAGCCGAAAAAGATTGGAGGAACCATGAGAATGACCTTGCATTTGCACAAGTCATTCAAGGAGATCAAAGCATAGGAGATCAAAGCTGCCGGCCTTGACAACGTTGGCTTAAACGCTGCCGGCTTTGAACCGGCATTGCAATTAGAGCGCGACAGAGGGACTACACCGGCTGCTACGCCGCTGGCCTATATACCCGGTGTACATCCTATGCCGGCTACTACGCTGCCGACGTACATTGCCTGTTTGTTATTTTTCCGCAACTTTATTATGTTATGTTGTTTTAGGCTTTTGTTTTACGAGTTGTAAACCCTATTAAAAGCTGCTAGGGTTGGAAAATAGAATATAGAACATACATATAACATTAAATAACACAATTTGAGGGAATTCCTCTCTTGGTTCTCCAAAGAACTTCTCTTGAACCTATCGGATTTCTTCTGTGGTGTTCAAACCAGACTTATCAATCGGTCTTTCATCCCGATTGTGGCGTCAACAAAATATACCAAGGTTCTTGCCTCATCTATAGGCAACGGGTCACAGTTCCACTTTGATTGTTTTGGCATCTTGGGTTGTAATTCCAAACGTATTGGTATAGGGTTTCGTCATACGTGGGCGTGGTTCGTATCACACTCGCCACAACCCTATATTAGAATTGATAAGAGTGTTTTGTAGAGAGAAAACCCTTACACATGAAAAGAGGCAACTGCCAAAATGATATTCAAAGTCCCCTTGTGTTCCCTTTTTACAAGTATTTATACTTGTTCTAAATATGGAAAAATTAACAAAAGAAAATAGCTACATAAGGTCGGTTCTGCCATGGTCAATGGAATAATGTATAGCCGGTTTCTTCTTGATTTATTTAAGTCCATGAATCACTCACAAGCCAAGCACTAGTGTGTTTGCTCGCCGTCCTGTAATATCGACAAATGTACCTGATGAAATGCAAAATAATTATATAAAGTAAACAAAGACACTAAACGAATGTCTTCAGGTTCCAATTGTTCAAAAAGTATCCTCATCACTAAGTTTTGTAGTCCTCTGGCTGTTGCTCTTATTATAGGTCCTACAGATGTATAATTCCCATCATCTCCTCGGGCCTATGGAAGATTTTCCCTCAAATCTTATAGGTCTTCATGAATGTCATCTCGTATATATGGTAATAGGTCTGCAACATTAAATGTAGCAAAGACGCCATATCCTCCTAGCAATTGTAACCTGTATGCATTATTTTTTATGTGCTTTATAACTTTGAAAGGTCCATCTGCTCTAGGTGAAAGCTTCTGTGACTTTTTATGAGGAAACCTGTCTTTGTTGAGATTAATCCAGACTAGATCACCTGGATTATAAATCCTGCTTTTTCTTTTTTTGTTGCCCTGAAGTTTCTACTAATCTTAAGTTTTTTGAAGATATTCAATCATCCTTTGGTGAAGTTTTTGAATCTCCTTAGCTCGTTCTACTCCACTCAAGCTTTCTTCCCTTATTTCTGGACTAGCTATTAAATCTAATGGAAAAGTAGGATTATAGCCATATACGACTTCAAAGGGAGACTTACTAGTTGAACTATGAGTTGACCTATTGTAAACGAACTCAACTATAAGGAGACATAAGTCCTAATCAGTAAGATTATTACCGATCATTGCTCTTAGTAAGGCACCAAGAGTATGATTAACAACCTCTGTACCAAGTCTTTTCCATAGTGTCTTCCAAGAAACTTAGTGTCTCTATCAGACACTATGCTGTGTGGAATACCATATAGTTTTTACAATTTCTTGCACAAAAAGGTTAGCGATAAAAAGTCCATCATCCATTTTGTGGCAAGGCACAAAATGTGACATTTTACTGAAGCGATCAACAACAACCATAATGGAATCATTTCCTCTCTGTGTCCTAGGTAGACCCAAAACAAAATCCATACTAATATCATTCCAAGGTTGTGTAGGTAGGCATATATTCACCTTAAACTCCGTTATTTTCTTTTGCCCTCTTATAGATACCACACCTTTCCAATACCATATGGACATCCTTCATCATAACCCTTTAGTAAAAATGCTCCTTCAACAACTTCAAAGTTCTCTTTCCACCAAAATGACCAGATAATCCTCCAGCATGAGCTTCCCTCACCAATAACTCTCTAAGAGACTTGATAAGTCGCAAAATACCCTTATCTAGAGTAATGAAATTGTGCTTTATTATTGAATTTTTAGATGATTTGTTGAAGAAAAGGATGCTTAATGGAATGAATGTCAATTTCAGGATTTTCTAGAGTATTTTGGAGCTAAGGGAAGGAGTTTTGAAGAGTCGGATCAAGTTTGGGAGGAATTGGATACAATACATGTGAAGAAAAGAATTCTGGAAAGTACACAAGCGAGATACACGCCCATGTACTTTGCTTGTGTATACTGAAGTGGATGTCTGGAAAGTACACGAGTGAGATACATGCCCATGTACTTTGTTTGTGTATATTGAAGTGGATGTCTGGAAAGTACACGAGCAAAGTACACGCCCATGTACTACTTTGCTTGTGTATCTAAGTTTTGCTGCTGTGCAACGATGTTTCAAATACACGACCAATGTACACTCCCATGTACTTACTCGTGTATATTCACATAAGGACGCTTGGAAGAAAGCACGAGATACACGAACGAGATACACTACTCGTGTACCCGCTCGTGTATGTATCCAACCCGGGTACATGTATAAATAGACCATTAGTTGCCCTACAAAGGAGGTTACGAATTTTGTACTTGCTCTGACTCTCATAACAGCAGGGGAAAGAAGATTCCGTCAAATCAAAAGGAGATTGAAGACCCACGAAGAAGAAGATTCTATCTTTAAGGGATGTGACTATGAATTTTATTTATTCTTCCAGTAATTGTATTTCGTTTGTCCAATTTATGGAGGAGTAGACTCTAAATCTAGATTTTATTCGAAACTTCTCTGTCATGTGATGAAGATTCGGTTTTTAATGTGAAGTTGTTGACTTTCTTATGATTAATTGCATGCCCTTCAATTGTTTCTTAGATTCATAGATCCAGAATATGAATTTATGCATGATATCATATTAGTTAATTGAGAAATTGCTTTTATGATTAGATTTAATGCAATTAATGAGATTTGATTGTTCTTCTAGAGATAGGAAACAAGAGTCTTCTGTTTACATCGATTATTTTGATGCGAATTCATGTGCTTTATGCAATTCTAGGTTGCTATTAATTAAGGAGAGATCCTATTTGATAAACCTAGGATTAGATAGGTTAATATACTTGAGAAAGTAGTTAACTTAACTAGGGAATTCGATAGTATAAGAAGTCAATTACGTCAATCTTTATAAATCTAATGAATTACATGATAGAGAAGGAGTAGAATAAGATCTAGGTTGCTTTTGTTAATTGATAAATCTTCTGAACCATTGTTGTTAGTGAGTTATTAGTTTTAAGATTAGAGTAATTAAGTTTCAACCAACATATTTAAGCGTCGGTTAGATAATAGGAACGGAGTTAGTACTAGTAGTTGGTGTATCTCTATGGGACAACCCTGTACTTGACACTATATTACGTCCACGGTAGGTACACTTGCCTATTGCAACGTAGTTAGAATTAGGAACAAGCATTATAAATATTAAAACTACGATTGGCAACGATCAAGTTTTTGATGCCGTTGCCAGGGATACGCCAATATTAGAAACACTTTTTACTTATTAATTTAACCAATTTATTTCTTTCTTATCTTTTTTCCCTTTTCTTCCTGAGAATTTGGAGCTCATAATTGATTTGTATTACGTTTACAGTGCATGACCAGAAGTCGCTCCAAGGAACTGGCTGTTTTTAATCCTGAGCCAGAGAAAATTATTTGTCGTTATCAGAAAAAGCAACACTCGACTGAGTCAACATCATTTGGTATTCAAGGAGAATCACTGAAGGAAGAAATGGCTGATCAATTCAATAATCGTGCTCAAGAGCTGAATCAAGGAAATGTTGTTGTGGATCCCTCGAATCATCAACTGGTTGATAATAGAGATGGTCGAGTTAATGAGCTACCTAGAACCAATTCTGATTTTGCCAGGCCAAACTTGATAGGCGTTAGCTCTAACATAGTTCGTCCTCGAGTGGAGGTAAATAATTTTGAACTTAAGCCCGCCGTGATTCAGATGGTGTGGCAATATACTCAATTTGATGGTTTACAGGATGAAGATCCAAATGCGCATATCCAACTCTTTCTGGAGATATGCGATACCTTCAAATTTAATGGAGTTAGTGATGATGCGATCCACCTCAGGCTCTTCCCATTCTCTTTGAAAGGCAAGGCTAAGCAGTGGTTAAATTCTTTACCGAGGAACTCCATTACTACATGGCAAGGTCTGATTAAGAAGTTTATGCACAAATTCTTCCCTCCTTCAAAGACCACTAAACTTCGAGCTGAGATTTAATCTTATCATCAGTATGACATGGAGACTTTGTATGAAACCTAGGAGAGATTCAAGGACTCAATGCGGAAATGCCCACACCATGGGATCCTAGAGTGGCTTCAAAATCAGATATTTTATAATGGGTTGAACTATCAAACGAGACAAACAATAGATGCCGCAGCTGGTGGCACCTTGAACCATAAAACTCCTGAAGAAAGTTTGACTCTTTTTGAAGATATGGCCGTGAATAATTATGAATGGTCACATGGTAGGGGCAGAGAAAAGAAGGTGGCAGGCATTCTTGAAGTGGATGTGGCAACTTCTATCATGTCCAAAGTTGAGGCTTTATCTAGAAAGATCGATGGGTTGGCTGTCTCACAACATCAGCTAGCTATTATGGAACCCTCAGGTGGTGAGGAAGGGCAAACAGAGCAAGTGGATTGTTTGGGAAACCCAATTCGGCCCAAAACAATCCATGCAGCAATACTTATAACCCAGGATGGAGAAATCACCCAAATTTTTCTTGGACTAACAACAGTAATAATCAGAAGGGCAATCCGAATCCTCCACCAGGTTATCAGAGGCCAATGGTCCAAAGTTCTAAACCGCCAATTGAAGATCTCCTCACAAAATTCATCAAGGATTCAGAAGACCGACAGAAGTCCTTAGATTTGATTCTGAAAAATCAGGACTCGGCTTCGAAGAATCATGAGGCATCAATACACAATCTTGAAAACCAGGTCGGTCAGATAGCTAAGCTTCTATCAGAGAGATCTCAAGGTTCACTACCGAGAAACACGGAAACCAACCCAAGAGAACATGTTAAAGCTGTCACATTATAAAGTGGTAAGGAACTACAACTAAAGGTTCAAGAAGAAGAGAGTCAGGTGACTGAACCAGCAAAAGAACAAGCAGTTCTCAAAGAAGGGGGAAAGCATTCAGAAAAATCACCTAAAGAGAAATCATCATCTCCATTAATCCCAGAATACAAGCCCAATGTTCCTTATCTAGCACGACTCAAGAAGGATAGAACAGATGGGCATTATGGCAGATTTTTAGAGATATTCAAGCAATTGCATATCAACCTTCCACTGGTTAAGGCATTATCACAAATGCCACGATATGCAAAATTTTTGAAAGAGTTGCTATCGAACAAAAGGAATCTTGAAGAGTTCTCCACTATAACTTTAGGAGGAGAATGCTCTACGGTAATTCAGAACAAACTCCCAAAGAAGTTAAAAGATCCTGGGAGCTTTACCATCCCTTGCCTGATAGGGAATTTATCTGTAGAATGAGCATTGGCTGATTTGGGAGCCAGTATTAATTTGATGCCATACAAGATGTTCCAGAAATTGGGTATTGGAGAGCCGAAATCGACCAAAATGAGTCTTCAGTTAGCCGATCGATCAGTCAAATTCTCGAGACGAGTAGTCGAAGATGTATTAGTGAAGGTGCAGGACTTCATCTTCCCGGCAGATTTTGTCATCCTTGACATGGAAGCAGATGTGGAGGTCCCTCTTATATTGGGGAGGCCATTTTTGGCTACTGTTAGCCATAATTGATGTTGGGGATGGGAAGTTAGTGTTGAGAATGGGAAATGAAGAGGTCATAGTGAAAATTCCTGACGTCCTTAGACAAAGCTTGCACCATAATGATACATGCTATGCAATCGACTGCCTTGACTTCGCAGTTTCAGATTCATTGCAAGACTTATCGATTAGTGGTGCATTGGAATTGTGTTTAATGAATGGGGAGAAGGAGCAACCTGAAAATATGGCGATTAGAGCAGTTGTCAATCAGCTTAATAATAATCCTGAGTTGAGAGAAGAAAGAAGCTTTGAAGGTATGAATAGATCCACCATTCAGAGATCGAAACCTTGAATTGAGGAACCACTGAGCTAGAATTGAAACAACTGCCATACTACCTTCAATATGCATTTTTGGAAGAAGATTCTAAACTTCCAGTCATAATTGCATCAAATCTGGATCAAGATCAACAGGAAAGGTTATTGCATGTCCTAAGGCAACACAAGAAAGCAATTACATGGAAAATTGCAGATATAAAGGGGATTAGCCCATCGTTTTGTACACACAAAATTTTGATGGAAGATCGTGTCAAGCCAGTGGTACAACCACAACGCCGACTTAATCCAAATATGAGAGATGTTGTAAAAAAGGAAGTCATCAAATTGCTTGATGCAAGAATGATCTACCCGATTTCTGATAACTCATGGGTGAGCCCCATTCAAGTAGTTTGAAGAAAGGCGGTATGACAGTAGTACCGAATGAAAAAAAATGAACTCACCCCGATGAGAGCTATCACTGGATGGAGAGCTTGTATAGATTACCGCAAGCTAAATGACACATCTCGAAAGGATCATTTTCCTCTTCCATTGTGGACCAAATGCTTGAAAGGTTAGCTGGTCATGCATATTACTGTTTCCTCAATGGGATGTCTAGATATTCTCAGATTCCTATCGCACTCGAAGACCAGGAAAAGATGACATTCACATGCCCTTTTGGGACCTTCGCTTATCGACGCATGCCTTTCGGATTATGCAACGCTCCAGCCACCTTTCAGCGACGCATGATGGCTATTTTTGAGGATATGGTAGGAGACAAGAGGGAAGTTTACATGGATGATTTTTCTATTCTTGGGAATTCTTTTGATGAGTGTCTACACCATCTTGAGTTAGTGTTGCAATGTTGTGAAGACACTAACCTGGTCCTAAATTGGGAGAAGTGCCATTTTATGGCAAAAGAAGGTATTGTCTTGGGTTATAAAATCTCCAAGAAAGGTATTTTCAAGGTGAATTGGTCAAAGGCTTAAGCATTACTTTGGGGACAAAACAGTTTTGGAAGAAAAGAGGAGGAGCTAAACCTCATTCTCATCTCCATTTGAGCTCCACCGATTCATTACGTCGAGCTAACGACGTTAAACAACAGTGCTTCTTGGGAGGCAACCCATGTTGCTTAAGTAAGTTTTCTTCTTTATTTATTATTTTTTTTATTTTATCATCCGTTGTTTTGGAGTACTTTTGCAGGACAGCAAGCTACAAAGGGGCTAACCAAGTGTGGATTCTATGAAAGTCACCTTAATAGAGCTTCTTTTAAGCTTTAAGTGTGGGGAAATTCAGGAAGGGAGGACCTTTTCAAGGGAATGCAAGATGAAGTGATGACAGGCATGTACTTTGATCTGCACAAACGGGTACACTAGTCGTGTATCCAGGTTTCTCACACATGCTAGAGGGTGTCTAAATTGACTTTGCAATACCAAAGGGAATACGTCATAGCGTGCCCTCCCGTGCACTTCAAAATATGCTCATTGTGTAAATATCAGAGATACACGAATAAGGTACACGCTCGTGTACCTGGTCGTGTATCTAACCCACAAAATGCACAATTCGATACACGAACAAGGTACACGCTCGTGTACTTGGTCGTGTATCTGACCCATAGAACACCCCCTTATATACACGAACAAGGTATACGCTCGTGTACCTGGTCATGTATTTAACCCACAGAAGGCTCTCCCAGATACACGAAAAAGGTACACGCTCATGTACCTGGTTTGTGTATCTACCTACAGAATGCTCTCCCATGATACACGAACAAGGTACACGTTCGTGTATCAACCCACAGAAAGGATTCAAAGTACACGACCAAAGTACATAACCGTGTACTTTGGTCGTGTATCTAATTTTTCTGTCGTACTATAAAAGGACTCCTCACTTCACTCTGCATTTACACGACCTATTCTCCATTCGTGTATTTGACCCACTCACTCCACTCTACTCCTCCTACCGTGGTTGTCCTTTCCACACTAACAAACTTTTCCGTTTCAAGGATTCAAGGTAAGTTCTCTCTTTTCTTCTTCAATACTTATTGCAATAAGGTTGCTACTCGGTTTTCTTTTACGATACCATACATGCTTGCATCTATGACGATGGTATGATGAGTGATTTCGCATTGTGGAAGTCGATTGTTGATAGATCTGTAGACATTTTGAACTCACGTGAATGCATATATGATTGATGTCTTGAGTGGCTGCCAAATAAGTGAATCGATAGTTAAGGTTTGAACATGAATATTGGGGATTTTGATTTTTGTGGGTTTCTGGAACAATGTTGTTGTGTTTCTTTTCCGATCTTCTTCTTAGAAACCAAGTTATGAGGCCATTTTGTTTTTTATGATCACTAAACTATCGCACCTAGCTTCTTAGAATCAAGATTCGAACTTTATCATTTGATGATGCTTTGGGTGTGTTGTAGTTACATTGTTGGCCTTCAGGAAGTAGGTTGATAATAGACTAAAGCCACAAAACCTGATTGTAAGCGTTCCTATGGTAATTTGTGCATGTACTAGATGGGCAGATACACAACTAGGTACACGGTTGTGTACCCTGGTTGTGTATCTCAACCGTGCTATCCTCCTCCTTATTTTGGAAACCCAAGCAAGTCCTATCATTTTCTTTGTGTACTTAACAAACCTACCCTATTTTGAGACCATTGTGATTGATTCAGATGGTCACAAAGACTTGTGCAGTTAACCAAAGTTTTACTAAGAAGAAGAAGACCACCCCTGCTAAGAGAAAGTGGGATGGTGCTAGTTCATCCTCATCGACATTTGCTAGCTATGCAATTGGTCCATCACCTATTGAATCTGGGAAGTCTCAATTCCTTTTCTTTTTATTTTTCTTTTTACCTCTTTATTTCTCATTACGTTCTTGAATGTAAAGACATTGGGGACAATGTCTCAATTTAAGTGTGGGGAAAGGGATACTAGAGAAATTTGATAAAGGTTGTGTTGAATTGTATGAGTCATTCAAAAAATTTCCCTAATTTTGTTTTTCTCTTTTGCTTGATAATCGAATTTTGAAATCATGATTGCAAATTACATAGTATTGTAGCATTTAGTGACTGAATTCCTCTAAAAGAGTGGTTGTGCATGTCACCTTGGTCTTCTTTGGAACATTGATACTTAGTCAAAGTTATGGGATAAATTTTTGTGAAACTCAAAGATCTTGAGAGCCATGTAATCTTTCATGAAAGGGCAATGAAATGATTTCTTGGTGATCCTTCTTAGAAGATCTCTTTAAAGTAATAATTTAATGAAAGCATGTTATACTTGAAAAATAAAGGATTGGTTAGTATGGGCAGGCTTTGGTCCCTCAGAAGAGCGAAGTTTGACTCCACTACTAATAGTCAAAATAATAAGTTAAGGTAATAGAGGTTCGATGGGTTCCTTTAAAAACCTGGTCACCTAAGGTCGTCTGGCTTGGGATTCGGCCGATCGAGGAAATTACCGTAATAAAATGAAATACCATAAAGCCAAAAGTTGAGAGGTCTTGTAACTCGAGTATTTAAGCCCATAGGAACACCCTCAATTGAGGGATAACGTTCGTTAATTAGGTAACGAGCCTGGATATCGGCTAAAAACTCGTTACATAGGTTGCAAGATTTCAAAAAAAAAAAAAAAAAGGATGAAACCAGTTGTGAACACAAAGAATAAAATCTTTGAAGAGATCAACCAAAAAGGAGGAGGAATCCAGGGGAAAATAGATGCAATGTTTTTCATTATTGATTGCTTCACTAAGAGAGATATTGAGAAGATATTAGACTTTTTAATGGTGGTTGAAATGTACCACGTTTTCTTTTGCTTTGATTGATTTGTGTCTAATTTTTGATCATAAAACCCATTGTTAAATGACAAGGGTAAAGATTGGTCTACTTGATTAATCTAGAAATTTGACTAAAGTATCTTTGTTACAATACTTTCATGATAAGGTGAGAAACACACATCAGATTGAGGGATTGCATTGAGCTTTAAAGATTAAAATTCACAAATGCTAATATCTGAGTAGTTTTATTTAGTAAGACAATCATGATTAATGAGAAGTTTGATCAATGTTTTGTTTTGCTTGAGGACAAGCAAAGACTTAGTGTGTGGGGAAGTTTGATAAGTCGCAAATACTTTATCCAGAGTAATGAAATTGTGCTTTATTATTGAATTTTTAGATGATTTATTGAAGAAAAGGATGCTTAATGGAATGAATGTCAATTTCAGGATTTTCTAGAGTATTTGGAGCTAAAGGGAAGGGTTCTAAAGAGTCGGATCAAGTTTGGAAGGAATTGGATACAATACATGTGAAGAAAAGAATTCTGGAAAGTACACAAGCGAGATACACGCCCATGTACTTTGCTTGTGTATACTGAAGTGGATGTCTGGAAAGTACACGAGTGAGATACACGCCCATGTACTTTGTTTGTGTATATTGAAGTGGATGTCTGGAAAGTACACGGCAAAGTACATGCCCATGTACTTTACTTGTGTATCTAAGTTTTGCTGTGTGCAATGATGTTTCAAATACACGACCGATGTACACTCCCATTGTACTTACTCGTGTATATTCACATAAGGACGCTTGGAAGAAAGCACGAGATACACGAACAAGATACACTACTCGTGTATCCGCTCGTGTATGTATCCAAACCCGGGTACATGTATAAATAGACCATTAGTTGCCCTAGAAAGGAGGTTACGAATTTTGTACTTGCTCTAACTCTCATAAAGCAGGGGAAAGAAGATTCATCAATTCAAAAGGAGATTGAAGACCCACGAAGAGAAGATTCTATCTTTAAGGGTGTGACTATGAATTTTATTTATTCTTCCAGTAATTGTATTTCGTTTTCCAATTTAGGGAGGAGTAGACTCTAAATCTAGATTTTATTCGAAACTTCTCTGTCATGTGATGAAGATTCGGTTTTTAATGCGAAGTTGTTGACTTTCTTATGATTAATTGCATTGCCCTTCAATTGTTTCTTAGATTCATAGATCCGGAATATGAATTTATGCTGATATCATATTAGTTAATTGAGAAATTGCTTTTATGATTAGATTTAATGCAATTAATGAGATTTGATTGTTCTTCTAGAGATAGGAAACAAGAGTTTTCTGTTTACATCGATTATTTTGATGCGAATTCTTGTGCTTTATGCAATTCTAGGTTGTTATTAATTAAGGAGAGATCTATTTGATAAACCTAGGATTAGATAGGTTAATGTACTTGAGAAATTAGTTAACTTGACTAGGGAATTCGACAATATAAGAAGTCAATTACGTCAATCTTCATAAATCTAATGAATTACATGATAGAGAAGGAGTAGAATAAGATCTAGGTTGCTTTTGTTAATTGATAAATCTTCTGAACCATTGTTGTTAGTGAGTTATTAGTTTTAATATTAGAGTAATTAAGTTTCAACCCAACATTTTAAGCATCGGTTAGTAATAGGAACAGAGTTAGTACTAGTAGTTGGTGTATCTCTATGGGAGGACCCTGTACTTGACACTATATTACGTCCACGGTAGGTACATTTGCCTATTTGTAACGTAGTTAGAATTAGGAACAGGCATTATAAATATTAAAAGTACGATTGGCAATGATCAAGACTCATAAGGTATACATAATTTTCCACCTTATACAAAAAGCCATCTATCATAGAATACCCATCAATTATCTTTCCTCCAAAACATCTCTCAACAATTAATTTCAAGAAAACTCATCAAGCAAATACTGTTCCTCATCAATTCAAACCAAGCTTTTTTTATTGTTAGAGGGAGGTGTAAGTACATACCTGTGTAATAAGGCATCAGCTACAACATTCGTGCTTCCCTTCTTATACTTAATCACATATGAAAAACTCTCTAAAAACTCTACCCGTTTGGTTTAGCATTTTGATAGATTTTGCTGACCTTGAAGTGTTTCAATGACTCATGATCTATATAAATAATGAACTCTTTAGGAAGAAGATAATGTTGCCATGTCATCAAAGCCCTCACTAAGGAATAGAACTCCGTATCATATATTAAGTAGTTTAAAGGTGTACCACTCAATTTTTCACTGAAATAAGCAATGGGCTTCTTATCCTACATCAACACAGCATCAATTCCTACCCTGAGGCATCACACTTCATCTACCCTGACACCAGAACCAATTATAATAAATCCAAGAAATGTTACCTCAGTTTGATAGAAATAACACTTCTTGAGATTTTCATACAGATGTTGCTCCTTTAGTACTGAAAACACGGCTTGTAAATGTTCCACATGATTTTCCAAGTTTTTGCTATAAATAAAATGTCATCAAAATAAACAACAATAAATTTGCCTAGAAATTCCTTCACTACATGATTCATCAGCCTCATAAAAGTACTAGGGGCATTAGTCAAACTGAATGGCATGACCATCCACTTGTATAACCCATAGCATGTTTTAAAAGCGGTCTTCCACTCATCTCCTTCCTTCATTCAAATTTGGTGATACCCGCTTTTATGATCCACCTTGGGAATACCTATATACCATGTAGCTCATCTAACATTCATCAAGTCTAGGAATGCAATACCTATATTTGATAGTGATTTTATTGATGGCTGCACATCCTCCATATGCTATCCTTCTTAGGAACAAGAAGGGCAAGAATAGCATAAGAACTGATACTCTCCTTGACAAAACGTTGTTCTACCAATTTATCCACCTGCTGCTTCAATTCTTTAGCCTCCTCAGGATTTATGCGATATGCAAGTCAATTTGGTAAAACTGATCCCAACCGAAAATCAATGGCATGTTCAATGCCTCTTAGAGGTGGTAATCCCTCAGGTAATTCATTTGTAAATAGATCTTTGTACTCATCCAATACTTGAGTTACCATATGGGGTAACTGTTCACACCATCCACCTCTAATGCATATCTCATCTGCAACAGATACACTAGCCTCTCATCTGCTATGGCCTCATCTAATTTATACTGCCCCACTAATAACATCTTCTTTTTCCCAACCTTATTTATTTGCTCTCTACCTCTTGTACTTTAGAAGGTGACATGAGGTTCAACACTATATGCTTACCCTCTTTCTAAAACACGTAAGTGTTCCTAAAGCCATCATGTAATACTCTTTTATCATACAAACTAGGGCTTGCTAAGTAATATGTGGGATGCACACATAGGAAGAATGTCACGAATAATCTCATCATGGTACTTATCTCTTTGTTGAAAGGAAACCTTAGCCCTCTAAGTGACATGTAAAATACCCTGTTCACTCAACCAATGCAATTTATAAGGCTTGGTATGTGGGGTTATAAACTAGTTTCAATTTAATTACTAAAAGAAACCCAAACAACTTAGTACAATTACCTCAATCAATAATAAGGCACACAGATTACCTTAGCCCCTATAGGAGATGTAAAAAAAAATTTCCCCTCTACTTATCCTTATTAGTGGGAAAGGTAGTCATCGCTCTCCCGTAGCACATTCATGGCAAATACTGATCTTTTCCCCTTTACCCTCATTTATTTAAGCATCTGCCTCAAAATAATACTCATCTAATATAACTGATAATCTGTGGCCTCATGTATGCCTTTTTTTGTCTTCCTCACTTTCAATGATGTGCCAAAAAACCCTTAAAAAGCACAATCAAAAGCCCTTAAAAAAAAACAATTCAAGTCAAGGAAAAAACCGGATTCACAAAGGGCAATTTCACGTAAAACCCAAATGAAGATATAAGGAAACCCAAAAAGTTCAAAGATATAATTGAAATTTACCGAAATGATAATATCTTCTAAAAAAAAATTAATCTATATAATCCATGAAGATAATCCACAAATGTAAAAGAAAATCAATTCCAAAAAACTCCTTTCCAATAGTGAAGTACACTTTCCAAGGGAATTCTTCAAGAAGTTTCCCAAATTCAATTGCAAATACTTCAAAAAACAAAAATAATTCATGAACAATAAGATATTTTTCGACCAAGAACTAACTCAATTGAACCCAGATATGACCACTAGAGAATAAAAGAAATCCCCAACAAAATGAAATTGATATAACTCACAATTTCAAGTTTTTTGCACTTGCCAAAATTAAAAAACTTTTGGGGATTAAAATTGATAAGAGTTTAGATGAAAATTTTAGGAACCCAAAATTCTCACGTGAAAAGAAGTGTTTGTTTTTCAAAAATAACCCTTTCTCAAACCCTCGGTTAAGCAAGTATTTATACTTGCTACTCCTGATAGAGCCATTTTTTACTCAATCTTTATAGTATAATTGTGTTAAATTATTATTGATTTTATAGAAATCATAAGGGGAAAAGGTTTCTTTAATTCTATAAACGTGATAAATCAGGTTTTTTAAAAGGAGTCAAAGGGTGTAATTCCCAAATTTTTTGGAAGTCATCTACAACTTGGACAAAAAAAAAATTTTCCCCTACCGGGGGAAAGGGGCGGTTTGGGGCACGGCCAATGTTAAACCGTTTTTACACACGGGCAAAAAGGGAAAAAATTTTGGGGGCTTTGAAAGAGAGACAGGGAAAAAGGGACGGTCGGGTTTAAAACCCCCCGGGGGGGAAAAACCTTTTCATGAAGCCTGGGGGAACCCCGGCCCCAAAGGAGAAAAAAGTGGGGAAAAATAAAACCGATGAAGGCACGGCTTTTAAATCTACCCCGGGGGGGTAAACCCGGGGTACACACTTTAACCCCGGAAAAAGATTGAAAATTAAAGCACAGATAAAGGGCCCCCGGCTTAAAAAACGGGGCCCTGTGCAAACCCCGGGGGGTTTACACTGGGGGGATGGGAAACTTGAAGAAAAGGGGGCAGGGAGGCACGGTTTAAAAACCCCCAAAACCCTGTGTTGGGGGTTTTCCAAGAGCCCAATCTTCATTTTTCGAAATCTATTTGGGAAAAAAGGAAAAAATTTTTTGTATTTTGCTACCAAAAAAAACCCCCTGTACCCCCTAACAAAAAAAAAAAAACCCCCAGAGGGTTAGGAAAAATTTTAAAATTTTGAATTTTTGGGGTTTTTTGAAAAACCTTGGATCATCTTGGAGGAAAAGAAAGAAACCCGGGGGGTTTATTAGTTTTTTTCTTTTTATTTTCTTTTTTTTTGAAAGAAAAGTGAAAACTAAATTATTTTTTTTGCCAAAGGGTTTGATTTTTAAAAATTTTCCCCGAATTGTGAGGTCTTTAAAGGGGTTTTTTTTAAAATTTTTTTTTTTGTTTTTGGGGGATTCATTTTTTTCTAAAACGTTTTTTAAAAATTTTAAAACTTTGTTGTTTTGGGATAATTTTGTTTCCTTCTACTAAAAAACAAGTTAATATTTTGGGCAACTAGCCCCCTAAAAACCGTAATTGTTTGATTGTTCAAATCTTAGTGAAAAAAATAAAAAATTTTTGGGGTTTTAAAAGAGTTTTATCAAATTTTTTGTTTTGGGGGTTTTTTGACCCCTTTTTAAATGGGTTTCTTTTAATCTACGGGGATAAATTTTGGGGGGCCCCTAGATTTTAAAAGCTATTGATAAAAATTTAAATTTCCTTTAACCCTTGGGGCAAAGGGGGTTTTTTAAAAAATTAAAAAGAAATTTAATTAAAAGGGGGCCCCTTGGGCGGGGTTTTTTCGAGGAATTTTAAAGGGGAGATGGGGGTTTTTGAGCTTTTTAAAAAACCAAAAAACCAAATTTTCCCCAAAAAAAGAATAAAAAACTTTTTTCCTCGATAAAAAAATTCCCCCAGAATTAAATATCTTGTTTTCCCCTTTTGGGTAGGTTTTTATAAAAAATCCCCAATTTTTTTTTTTTCTTGTTTTAAAAATTTGTTCAATTCAAAAACCCAAAACCCCCCCTTTTTTTCCTTTTTTCCTTTTTAAAATTCCCCTTTTTTAAAAATTTAATTTTAAACCCCAAATTTTTTTTGGGGGTTTACCCTACTCACCCCAAAATTTTAAATAAAAATAAAATGCCCCAGGAGTGGGGGTTTTTTTTTTTTTTGGTTTTAACCCCCATAAAAATTTTTGGGGCCCCCTTGCCCGGGGGTTTTTGGGGTCAAATTTATTTCTATTTTTGTATGACTCGTTCTTCTCAAACAGGGAAAATAACTTATAACCCGGGGGATTTAAAGACCTAAAGGGGGCTGCAACAAAAAAGTTTTTTTCACCCCCCCGGGCCCCAATTTTTAAAATCGGACTTGTTGATTAAACCCCTTAAAATTTTAAAAAAGGAGAAAAGGAAAATCTCGAGAAAACCCCTTAAGGGATTTTTGGGTGCCCCGGTGTGAATTAAAAAACCATTTTTTATTCACTACCCCAAATACCCCGGGGAAAATTTAAATTTAAAAAAAGGGGTTTTAACTTTCTAATTTTTTTTTGGTCTGAGAATGAAGTTTTCCCCAAAAGAAAAGGGTTTTCCCTATAGGGTTTCTAGTTTGAGGCCGCAAGGAAAAAACCCCACGAAAAATCAAACTTTTCGTTTTTCCCTTTTTTTTTAAGTACTAAAGCAAAAGGTTTTTTTGGGTTTTTTTATTTGCCTCCAGGTTCTAAAACCCCCCTTTTTACGGGGTTGGGGAGACTCTTTTTTGGAAAAAATTTTTTCCCCGCATCCGACCCCCGGGTTTTTAAGAAGAGAAAATTTGGGGGATAAAAAAAAGGGGAACCCGGGTTCATGAGTATTTTTGGGGGAGGTTAAGCTTTTTTTTCAAGCTGCCCCCAAAAAATGGGATATCTGAAAAAATCCTTTTTTCCCAAAACTTTACAAAAGGGGCCCATTTCCCCTGGAAAGAAAGGTTTTATGGATGCGGGGAAATGGGGGCCCCCTAGTAAAAAAAACCCCCTTGGGCAAACTGGGGAATTTTATCCCATTTTGGCGCCAATTTGGGAAAAATTTTTGGGTTTTAGGCTGATGCATCTTCAAGGAAGGTAAATGGGGTAAATTTTGTCTAATCTTTTAACATAAAATTTTTTTAATCTTACCCCCCTTGTGGGGAGCACTAGCTTTGGAAATACCCAAAAAGGTGAAAGCTTGGGGAAAATTTTTGGGTGCCCTAGTTATCCGGGCCGACATTTGTCCCCCCCTTGCAAAAATGAAAAAACCCAAAAAACGCCAAACCCCGAGGGGGTTTTCCGGACCCGCCACAAAGGAAATATGACCCCCATTAAAAAAACTTACAATCCTTTGGAAAGGGGTATTTTTTTTGTTCAACTTGTGTGGGTTTCCAATGTTTATCCTGAGGGAGTTTTAAGAGGTTTTTTTAGTTCAAGCCCAAGGGGTTTGGTTTTTCCTGTGTTTTTTATGTGCTTGACTTTAGACATAGTGTTTCTCATACTTCATCACTGATATTTTTGGGGCCCCGACCTTTCCCTTTAAAGACTTCAAAAACGAAAATCGATGAAAATAAAGGAACCCCCTCACTAGGGAAATTTGTGGGAAGTAAAATTAAATTTAAATTTATGATGCCATGAAACTTTAAAAGATATCTCTAAGTTTTTTTTTCGGATGCTTTTAAACTATCACCACAGGCCCCAAAGGCGGGGAAATCCAAACCCTTACCCCGAATTTTTTTAAACCCAAGAACTTTAACCAAAGACGTTAAAGAAAGGCGCTTCATGGGAGGAAACCCCATGTAAAAAAAAAAAAAAAAGTTTTTTTTTTTCATTATTTTTGGGTTTTGTTTTATTTTTAGTTTGTTTTAAATTTTAGTGGGTTTTTGAACTCTTGGGATCGGCTGCAGCAAGGATTCATTCATTTGATGGGGCACTTTCCAGGGGCTTTAAAAGGGGGCACACCAATTTCCGGGGAAAATCCAATATTTTCCTTTTTTCTTATTCCCTAATGTCCTTTTTTGTTGTTAATTCCTCTTCAAACGTGCAAAATTTGGAAAATTTAGGGCACTGTTTTAAGCTAAGTGGGGGGAGGGATAAAAAAATATAAGAAAAGAGAACTAACTTATACTTGAATTTTGTCCTTAACAAATTTTTTAAACCAAAGTTTTTTAAAATTTTTCATGGGAAAACTAAGATTTTACTAAATGTTGTTTTAAGGGAACTACAAAAAGTTAAATTTTACTTTTTTCAAAAAGCTTACCCCACCCCCGCCGTGAATTTGAATACATGGTTTTAAAAATTTAAATAGTTAAATTTTTTAAGAAACAAATTCCCTTTTTATTTTGCTTTAGAATTGGGAAAAATCAAGAGGGAAATCGAAATCCCTAAATGAAAAAACAAGTTTTTTCTAGGTTTAATTTCAAATATATACTCTTTTAAGTTTTTGTAAAGCAATCAAAACACTTAAAAAAAAAAAAAGAATTTAAGCATTGCCATTTTCTCCCAAAGATTTCCCAAATAATTTATTTAAAAGTATTCAAACTTTAATTTAGAGGAAAGGAAAAAAGTCCGTAGGGGTATCCCCAAAAACCCCCACTTGGGGAGGGGCTCGGGAAAGTTGCCGACTCAATGAACTTCCCCTATAAAGATAAGGGGAAAAAGGCAAAAGTTCATGAAAAGAATTTCGGCAAAAAACCCCTCAAAAAAGATCTTGAATTTAAAACAAAAGAACATGAAATGGAAAAATTTAAAATTTAAAAAAACAAAGAAGTAAAAAAAGGGAAAAATATCTAGCAAAAAGCTTATACTATTGTTTTAACTTTATGTTGCAAGGTTTAAAATGGGTTTTCTAATGTCCAATTAAGTTTAAATTTGGGGGTTTTTCTTTGGAATTAATATTTACTTTTGGGGAAAAAAAATTCCTTTTTCTTTAAAAAGGGATTAAAGGTTTTTTTTGCTTAGGGTTAGCTATTGAAATTTTTTTTCCCTAGGGAATTTTGATCCCAGGAAACCAATTGGGGTTTAAGTAGTAGACATTAAATTACAAGTCATGAAAATTTCAAATGAAAAGAAGCTTGGAATTTATGAAAAGGGAAATTTGTATAATTAAATTTTAAAATTTTTTCAATTGATTTTTATGGGAATTGCATGGGACCCAAACCAAGAAAATTTTTAAGGGGGGGGGAATTTTATAGAGCCATTTTTTTAATCAAAACTTTTAAAGTATTCAAAATTTTTGTTAAAATTTTTATTTATTTTATAAAAACATTTAAGGAAAAAGGGACCTTTTTAAATTTTTATCATCGTGATAAATCAGGTTTTTAAATTTTGGGGGTTTAAGGAAAGCTAAAATTTTTAAATTTTTTTAAGAAAGTCATCTTTCAACTTGGAAACAAAACAAGAAAAAATTAAAACCCACCCGGGGGGAAGCAAAGGGGGGAGGCACCGGGGCCCAAAGTTTAAAAACCCTGTTTCACACTGGACAAGAAAAGGGAAAAATTTAGGATTTTTAAAAGATGAGACATGGGTTAAGGGCCCCGGGCCCCTGGGGGAACCCCGTGGGAGGGAAAAGTGCTTAAGCCGTTGGTGGAAGCAGGGCCAAAAGGGGAAAAAAAGTGTGGAACATCAACCAGAAAGAAGGGAAGACTTGAAATCTAGCCCTGGGTATTTAAACCCGGGGGCACACTGAAAACGGAAGAAAACTTGAAGATTTGCACAATGAAAGGACGGTTTGGGGGAAAACTGGGGGGTGTTTAACCGGGTTTTACACTGGGCGCGGGGTGAAGACTTAAAGAATATGCAAGAGGATGGCAAAGGCGATCCCCCGGCCCTTTTGTTGAGGCGGGGCCAGGCAGACGAATCTTCACTTCTCGAAAATCTACTTGGAAAAAAGGAAAAATTTTTACCCTTAAAAAACTTGTAGCAAAAGGGTCACATGCACCCCCACAACCCCAAAAATAAAAAAACCAAACCCCCAAAGGGGGTTTTTGGAACAATTTTTTAAATTTTTAATCTTTATCTTGAAGAACCTTGGGTCATTTTGGAGGAGAGCAAGCAAACCCGGGGGCATTAAAGTTTTTTACTTTTTATTTTTAAAATTTTTTTGGGTGAACATGGTTGAAAACACTTTTCTAGCCAAAAAGGGGCATAGATGTTTTTTAAATTTCCCTTTAATTGTGAGGGCTAAATTTACTTGTATTTTTTCTATTCTTTTTTTTGGGGATTCCCTTTTATCTTCTAAACGGTTTTTTATTAAATTTTCTTTGTTGATTGGGAAAGAATAAGCTCTTCTCTCAAATTTGCAAGTTAATATATTGTCCCAAATACACGTCAAATCCTAAAATTGGGTTTTATTGTTCTAGTCTTAGTGACAAAAATAAACATGGGTTTTGGGTTTTAAAAGAGATGATCGAATTTAAGTTTTGGAGGTGTGTGATCATGTTTAAATAGGTTTTTCTTATAATTTTAAATGGCATGAATTGGTTTTTCTCTCGACTTAAAGTATTGATAGATTAAATCCTAAGCGCTTGTCTAAGGGTTGTTAATTTAAAAAGAAATAAATTTAAACGCTTGTCTGAGGTTTTTCGAGAAGTTTAAAGGGGAGATAGTTTTTTTGACTTGTTTAAAAAACCTTTTAAACCCAAATTTTACTAGAACTAAAAACGAGAAAATTTTCATCGATGATCAATTTTCCCCAAAAAAATTTTTTTTAAAATTTTCTTTATTCCCTTTGGGTTGGCTTTTTATCAATATACAAAAAATTTTTTTTTCTTTGGTTTTTAAATTTGGGTTTTCCCCCAAAACCCCAAAACCCCCCCTTTTCCTTTTCCCTTTTTTTCCTTTAAAAGAAATAAGGGTTTTAAACCCCCCTCCCGTGGATTCGACCCTACTCACCACTAAAATGGGAAAACATATAATTGTCTAGGAGTAGGTTTTTTTTTTGTTGGATTTACACCCATTTAAAAATCCTAAGGTTAAAAAGTGCTCAAAATTACATGTTTGCCCCTTTTAAAGGGGGCTAACCTAAAGAAAAATGCAAGGGAAAAAAAAAGTGTCCCCAAAAACCCAAAAAACCAAAAAAAGTTAAAAAGATTAAATATATAAAAGAAAAGGCTTCAAGATGCCGGTCTTCTATAGGTTTCCCTCGGACCAGCCCCATCGCCGGTTTAAAGGGCGGTCCAGGATAACCCACAAGCTGAGTTTGAGGGGGTTTTTTCCATTTCCCTATAAAAAAAGGGAAAATGGGCCGTTGGGGAAAACACAATACAAAATAATAGAAAAGATTTTTAAAATATAAAAATTTCCGGGGTCGATCTGGCTCAAAAAAGGGGGTCCCTCGCCAAAAAAATTTTAATTCCCTTTAAATTCAAAACCCTAATATGGGCTTGTCGGAAATTTTATTCCTATCATTTTCCTCGGGGCCCCAAAAAAATTTTTCTCAAATTTGGAAAAATCAAAAAAAATTGAGACTTCGTTTCCTCCTAGCAACCATCCCAAGAAATATCACGGGAGATCCTAAATCTAAAATTACCACAAGTGGTGATTTTTCTCTCTCCTAAATTTTTCCAAAGATGTATCTCATCTACAACACAAATAATGACCCATTGTCCACCTGGTGTCCTATCTCAACCATTTCACTGATATTGATCCTCCTTTTCTAATCATCTGTATGTTGCTAATCTTCATGGTCTTCTAAGGGTTGGCCCAACTGCTTATTGTCCTCGTGACCTTTTGAAGGTGAACACAACTGTTCTTGTACATTTTGGCCCTCTAATGATAGACTTATTTTACTTTGATCCTTAGAATACTCCAATGGTTTACTCAACTGTTCGTGAACCACTAATTATCTTTGAAGGAGAACAAAAACTGACCCTGAAAAAGTTTGGTCCTTTGGTAGGTCTGCTCATCTGACTATAATCATCAAGATTCTCTAAAGGTTGGCACATTGGTGTCTAACAAATTTTATGCTCTAAGGGTTGGCTCGTGTCACTAGAGCCCTCAAGAACCATTGAAGGTTGGCATACCCGAGTCTGCCAGTTTGGTTCTCTAAAGGTTTGATCATGGTCTATGATCCTCACGAACCTGTGATGGTTGTTTTTATTTGTCTTTGCATCTCTTGGACCTCTGATGGTGACATAGGGTTCAATACTATACATTTACTATCCTTTTAAAACATATAAGTATTTCTATACCCATAAATGTAATACCATCCTATCATACAACCCATGGTTACCAAGTAATATATGGGATGCACAAAGAGGAAGAATATCACATTCAAGCTCACCCATAGTACTTGTGCCCTATACTGATGGTACCCTAGCCCTTTGGGTCACATAAAGGCCTCATGATCATTCAACCAATGTAACGTATAGGGTTTGGATGTGGGATAGTTTCAAGTTTCAACTTCGATACTAATGATGCGCTACAACATTATACAAACTACTACCATCAATAATAATTGCGCACAAGTTTCCTTGTACCCTACAAGAAGTATGGAACAAGTTTTCTCTTTGTCCCTCATCAATGGTTTAAAAAGAAGTCAAGTCCGATGCAATATGTTAGTAGAAAAATACAACACACTTGATATTTTTTTGCTTACTAATTTCAACAACCTCAATACACTTCACCACACCACGACAACACACCCTTACACACCCACAGTGCTCCCCACTAAACCCAAAATACTAGAAATGTTTATTGGTACTTCAAATAAAGTTAAGTGAGATAATTGAAGCACAAATAAATACTTCCAAGTAGTTAAGAAATTTAAATTCCAACTAACAATTTGAAGTATAAGTTCAATTACTTTCACATTTTAATGTTTGTTTTTGAATTCAAATTCTACTACTTAAATTTTTCCCTTTTCTTGCTACGGTTTCACACCTAAAATTTGATCTTGATGTGCAGCACCTTAATCCACACAACTCCACAACACGGCAACAAATTCAAATAAACATCCTTAATCACTTTCCTTTAAATGGAAAATAATCAATTTCAAATTCAAAGGAACACAATCAATACCACTATAACTTCCTCAACTTAATGGATGTGTTTTGAATTTCAAATAATTCCCTATTATCCCAAAACAATGCAATTCTGAAAAATTGTTCACTTCCACTTCCAATTTGCAAAACCCACAACACCACACAAACACCTTCACCACCAGGGTGCACTTCTCCACTTCTACACAATTTATCAACCGCAACATAACGTAACATGCAACACAAAACTTTTTCAATTCATTACTCTTTCTAAAAGAAATTTCAAGGATAATCACGTTGCAAAATTCTTCACTTCAAATAGAAATTCCAATCCGCAACTTACATAAGAAGGCAGAAAATTTAAAATTTGAAAATCAAACCACTTCACTAATTGCAACCCCTCCACATTTGGTAAGATGCAATTTTTCAAATTCAAACAACACACTTAACTCCTTCACTCTTAATGCTTGTTTTGAAATCAAATAACTTCCCTTCTTACACACTAATCAATCTGGAAATTGCAAATGTTCTCCCCAATTCCAAATTTAAACAATGTAAGGAACCAAAATTCTCTTCCTACACAATTCACTTCCGAAATTGCATTAAAAAAAATGCACTATCTTTCCTCTTCCTTCACGGAAGTCACAACATAGAAGCTTAAACAAGTACATCAAAATCACTCCAACATGAAGCTAATTCAACTCCTACTAAAGACAATTCACTCCACTTAAAAAACAACGACCAACAACAATTTCAATTTTACCCGCAATTTTGGAATTAATAATGTAAGAACATGAACCCTAAATTCCAAATTCAAAATCACATAATCCCTTCTCACAACCACAAGCTCTAATACCAAAAAGAATGATGTGCCTAAAACCATTAGAAGCACAATCAAAAGACTTAAGAAAAAAAAATCTCAAGCCAAGGCAAAACCGGTTTCCCACAAGGGCAATTTCACGTGAACCCTAATGAAGATATAAGGAAATCCAAAGTTCAAAGTATTATTGTAATACCACAATGAAATATCTTTTTAAAAACACTCTAATCTCATATAATCCACGAAGATAATCCACAAATGTAAAAGAAAACATCAATTTCCAAGAACTCCTTTCCAATAGTGAAGTACACGTTTCAAGGGAATTCTTCAATGAAGATTCAAATTAATTGCAAAGTACTTCAAATAAACACAATAATTCATGAACAATAAGATGTATTTCTGACAAGAACTATCTCAATTGAACCCTAGATATGACACACTAGAGAAGAAAAGAAATCACAACAAAATGAAATTGATACAACTCACAATTTCAAGATGTTGCACTCGCCACAATTTCAACTCTTGGGATTGAAATTGATAAGGTTAGATGACAATTAGGAACCCTAATTCTACATGAAAAAAAGTGTTTTTTCCGCAAAATAAGCCCCCTCAAACCCTCTCTTAAGCAAGTATTTATACTTGCTACTCCTAGGGTTAAAAAGTGCTCAAATTACAAGTTTGCCGCTTTTAAGGTGGCTAAACCCCAAATGAAAAATACAAGAAATAAAAGTGTCCCAAAAACCCCAAAAAAAAACAAAATAGTTCATAAAAGATTAAATATAAAAAGAAATGGTCTTCAAGATGCCAGTCTTCTATAGGATCCATCGGCCAGCTCATCGCCGGTTTAGGTCGGTCCATGGATAACCCACAAGTTGAGTCTGAGGGAGTTTTTTTCCATTGCCCTATAAAATATGATAAAATGTGCTTGTTGGAAAACACAAACAAGAATAATAGAAAAGAGGTTAATATATAAAAATTTTCCCGGGGTCGATTGCTCAAAATGGGCCCTCATCGCCAAAAATAATTCCTTTAGTTCTTGCCCTAATGATAGGTCTTGTCGGATTTTGATTCCTATCATTCAACCTTCATAGTAGTCATAACCCTCTAATTGGGCACTGAGTTTGCAAAATGTCCAAACCCAGGAATTTAAAGCTTTTAACTAGCGGGTTTTGTCCTCCTGATGTCCCCAACTACAACATGTTGTTATCATTCCCTGCAATTGTTTTTTTCCTTTCCCTGCTAATTCTTTCTCCCCTCTACTATCTGGCACTAATTTGGGTTCTTTTCCATATTCTAAATGTATCCCCCTTTTATCAACCTATTTTCCCTGGTAAACCATATAATTTTGTAGAGGTTCCATACCTATTACTTGCTGCTCGATACATATTAGATTGCCCCTGCCTCTCCACTTCAGAGTTAATTAGATGACTTCATCCCAAAAGGGGTTTATACCTCTAGAGCTCCCATAATACATGTAATTTCATATTTTTAACCTTGACACAAATCATGCTAAGGTCTGTTTAAGAGGTTAGACTAACCCACATTTAATCATTAGTGTCTCAAACTCCTGTACATATTCATCAACAATTTTGGGCCCCCCTACTTCAATGTTAGAGAAACCCCTGAATAATTCCTACCTATAGTGCTTTAGTATAAACCTCCTCCTCATAACCCGTTTCATTTTCTACCAGGTATGTAAACTCGGCATCACCATCCCTTCGTCTACTAGCTACAAGGTTCTTCCACCATAAGGCAGCATAACCTATAAACTCATACCGCTACGAGATGAACCCGAGGTTGATCATTAATTTCATAACACTAAAAATGCCCTCTACCTTATTTCCCAGTCTAAATAAACCTCTGCAAAACCCCTTCCAACAATTTAAGGCATCTGTAACTTTATATATTCTGATAGGAATCAAAATCCGACAAGACCTATCATTAGGGCCCAAAAACAAAGGATTTCGAATCTTGGCGATGAGGGCCCATTTTGAGCAAATCGACCCGGAATTATTCGTTTACAACCTCTTTCTTTATTCATGTATTATATATTCCAACAGGCACACTTATTGATGTGCCTAAACACACTTAAAAGCAATCCAAAGGATTAAGAAAAACTATCTCAAGTCAGGCAAAATCGGATCCAAAAAGGCACTTTTCAAATGAACCTAATGATGAAAGGATGAAATTCAAACAACCAATGATATAATCAGAATACTTCAATGAAAATCCTTCTAAAAACACTATAATTTCATGTAATCCATGCAAATGAAGCCTCAATTTGACAAAGAAAAACCGTAACAAAACAATCCCCTTTCCAATGGTGAAATCCGTTATCAAGGAAATCCTTAAAGATGGAATTGGATCAATATGATAATTCCTTCAAATTTAAACACAAGAATTCGGAATAACAACAAGGATATCTGACCAAAAAATATCTCAATTCAACCCTAGATATGACACACTAGAGAGAAAAGAAATCACAACAAAAAGAAATTGATATAACTCACAATTTCAAGATGTTTTCACTTGCCACAATTTTTAACTTCTTGGGATTGAAATTGATAAGAGAATTGGATTAAGAAAATCCTTAGCCCTCTCACGAAATGTGAAGTGTTTGTTCTGCAAAATAAGCCTCCTCAAACCCTCTCTAAGGGAAGTATTTATACTTGCTACTCCTAGGGTTTAAAAAGTGCTCAAAATTACAAGTTTGCCACTTTTAAGGTGGCTAGCCCTAAATGAAAATTACAAGAAATAAAGTGTCCCAAAAACCAAATTAAAAACCCAAAAATTTTCATAAAATTTTAAATATATAAAAGAAATGGTCTTCAAGATGCCGGTCTTCTATAGGATCCAACGGCCCAACTCAAACGCCGGTTCAGGCCGGTCCTAGATAACCCACAATTTGGTCTGAGGGAGTTTGTCCATTGCCCTTTGAATATGATAAGTGTGCCTGTTGGAAAACACAATAAAGAAATAATAGAAAAGAGGTTAATATATAAATAATTCCAGGTTCGATCTGCTCAAAATGGGCCCCCAACGCCAAAATTTGAAATCCTTCAGTTCTTGCCCTAATGATAGGTCTTGTCGGATTTTATTCCTATGATCTCCTCGGGCCCAAAAAGATTTGTCCTCAAATCTAGTATATCAAATGCAGTAGAGACTTTGTTTCCTCCTAGCAAGTCACCTGAAGAAATATCTTTGCAGAATCCCAATATCTAAAATACACAGGTGGTAATTTTCTTCTTCCTCCATTTTTAGGGTTTTTTCTTTTGCCC